>KN486790.1:0-12455 GCA_000787095.1 Periophthalmodon schlosseri | reverse complement strand
ACAATGAGATAGAGACAGAGGAAAAGAGGAGAGAGAGAAGGAGAGTGAGGGCTAGAGGAAAAGTGGGAATGAGGTGAAAGAAGAGAAAAAGAGAGAGAGACAAGCAGGAAAGAGGAGAGAAAGGAAAGAAGAGAGGGAGGAAAGAATGAGAGAGGTGAATAAGAGATGGAGGGAGACAGAGGGAGACAGAGGGAGAGAGGGACGATAAAAGGAGAGAGAGAGAGAGAGAGAGAGAAGGAGGAGAGAGATATGAAATGATGACTATAGCAGAAGCTCTTGTGACGCCCACAGACTGACTTTAAAGAGAAGAGGAGCCGTGACCTTTGACCCCTGACCCTGGATTTGCATGTGTCAGATTAAAAGTGGATTCTGTGGGTTATTTATGCACAGACTGAAGGCTCCAGTATCATGTGTGTTCTTCATTTAACAGGATCGCTCCAGTATTTCATAATCCAGATATTTAGCAAACGAGGAAGTACAAGAGCAATCATTATGAAGCTTATGAAGAAACTAGTCCTCTGCATTTGACCCATCCTTCAGCGTCCCTGGGTTAAACCTGCATTTGACTAATCCTCTCACTGTTTCCTCTCTTTTTCCCCTTCTCTCTCCATCTCTCCTTTCTTCCTCCATCATCCCCTCCCTCTCCCCTCCATTCCTTCGTACTTTATCTCCTTCTCTCTCTCTCTCCTCTGTCATGGTGTCGGAGGAAACTATAGCTTGTGTAACTGACGTTTGCTCCCTCTCTCCTTCCCTCCTCTCCTCCTCTCCCCCTCCTCCGCCTCCCTCTCCCCCTCTCTTTCATCTGTCGTTGTTGTTGGAGTAAACTGGCTCATGTAACTGACACTAACCACACGCGCTGCATTTAAAGGCCCAGTGCGTGGTGTCGCCCCCTGGGGAGAGAGCGCACTATCGAGCCGTTAGCGTTAGCATTAGCATTATCGACCGGGCTAATCCGCTGCCGCTAAAGCTCCAGTGTGAGAAAAATACAGTGTGACGATCAGCTCTGGAGTCAGAGACAGGAGCAGAGCGAGGAGAGAACAGCAGCAGGTTAAAGATGCAGTACGGAACATTCTTTCTTTTCAATGTCCCCATAGAGAGTGATGCATTAACCTGCTCATGTCAGACTGATGTGTGTGTAGGGCTGGGCCATATGGACAGACAGAACATATCGGGGGGGGTGGGGCTGGAGGTGGTGGGGTTGAGGTCTTAAGTTTCACTCATTAATGATGCGAAAATATTACTTTCCGTAAACTGGATTATAATGATAAAGAAGCACCAGAGGAGAGAAAGAGAGGAGAAAAGGTGAGGAGCTGGATCAGAGAGAGAGAGAGGGAGTGAGAGCAGGGGCAGAGAGAGAGGGAGCGGGGCAGAGAGAGAGAAGGAGGGGGCGGGGGCAGACACACACACAGAGACCAAAGTTTATAGGTCACGATCTATCGATGTTTGGATGTTTGGCACAACCCTGTGTGTGCAGCACTTTGAAGAGAGTCCTACACATTATCAACGACAACTCTCGCTGTAAACTATAAGGACGTTCAAACAAATCCTCCAGTCTGATTGGTCGAAGTGTCACAACAGCAAAACAAGCTGAAAAATCAAACTCTCTTTAAATCCAGTTGTGAGAAAAGCACAGACTGCGCGACTGGCACAAACTAAACAGCAGCACTTTCACTAAAAATATTACAGACTGAAGCATGTCTGACTGTGTCGCCATGTTTGTTTTGGGTCATTTGGGAGCTCCGCCTTCGGCTCTGCCCAAAACACAATGCTGCTCTGTGATTGGTCCAGTCTCTGGCCACCAGCGGTCAGGCCTTATCACACCAGCGGGAGCCAAGATGGATTCTTGTTGGTTTGTCAACTCACAAATACCTGGCTGTCCAAGGCGAGTGCTGTAAACCCTGTGACAAAATCTATCTGTTCTTTTTCTGCTCCTCCTCCTCTCCATCCTTCTTCACGTTTCTACACACACACACACACACACATGTACACACACATACACAAAACACACACACCTTTCTCTCAGTTTCCATCTCTCTCTCTCTATCTCTCAGTCTATCTTCCTCTCATTTGGGCTTCCCTCTCTCCGCAGATAACACCACATTAAAATGCCATTGGGGGATTTCTGTGCGGTTCTCGGCTGCATACAAAACTCCGATCAGGAATCCTCCTTCTCCTCTCAGTCCAAACTCGGCTTAACCTTTTGGGCTGCATCCAATTACAACCTCTCCAAGAAAACGCCATTTTCCCACAAAAGCTACACAGTGATTCCTCAGAACTTCAGGGAAAAAGCCTGGATTAAACCGAAACTTTGAAAAGTGCTTATTTGACAGAAGCAGGTGCAGAGTTCGTCGTGGTCGGTGGAGGTGGAGTTTTGAGGAGCCGAGGAAGTTTGAAATGTCAAGGAAACTGCTGAGTCGGCACTTTTTAAACTTGGGAAGAGACAAAGCGTGAGGAACAGTGAGGAAGAGTGAGGAAGGGTGAGGAACAGTGAGGAAGACTGAGGCTTGGCACAGACAGGATGTACTCAAAGAACAAATTATAAAAAATGTGGTGTGAGATTTAAGGTGCAGTTTGATCTTTCAGCCAGTGAGTGGTGCTATAATAATTTTATAGTTTTAAAGAGGAGGTAGTCTGCAAAATTTAACATTGTCCCCTCATCAAAAACATGCCTGAAGAGGTTTTAGAGAGCATCCATGCAAGTCTGAGTAATCTAGCGATCTCTCCCAGGCCCTATTCAAACCCTTCTTACGGTTAGATGTAAGATTCTGTCCAATGCTCCGCCCACAAACCTACGTCATCCATGCTCCCACACGACAATTCTCCATAAACACACAAAAGCAGGATACAAAACACTACACTACAACTTCACAAACCTGATGCGATGTGCAGTAGTTTCATCAGTGGGATGCAGCTGATTGTGTTGTGATAGCGCTCTGAAGGGGGAGTGACTTAGCGCGGAGAGCAAAGGGAGAGGGCGGACTGTGAGCGTCAAAAACAAATGTAACATTTTCAAAACAATAAAAGGAAACATGGTGATCTAAATATGTTACGTGTTAGCAGTTAATACGCCATAGAAGTAAAATGTCCCCTCTTTAAATATAGCTTTTTATACTCAAGTTGGAAGTAGGATAACCACTCTGCCACGGTAACACAGGGAGTCTAACCCACAACCTCGTGACCGCTCTAATGAAATTACACCAGAAGTTACAGTACAAAAGTATTGTTTTAAAAGACAGATATTAGCACTGGCAGCAGGTCTGTGCAGTTTCGTAACTCAAATTGAATTATAGAGGTTTTATGTTCCGTTATTTCGCCAAGAGACAAGTTAACAACCCGAGAAAGTCTAATCTACAGCTCGAGAAACGACGCCCAGCTGTTTAAAATGTGTTGGACTTAGCGCTAACACGGGGCTAGCATTTCCATTCATCGAGAGAGTAACAAGCTACAAAAGCATTTAACGGAGCGATTAAAGGGAACGACGGCGGTCCGCGGCGCTGTTAACCTTTGATGAAATAATTATAATATCAGGGCAGATTGTGAGGCCGGTCTGGGAGGAGGAGGAGAGTGGGCGGTAATGTGCGATCTGAAGGACAATAAAAGAGCGGAATGTTAGCATGATTAGCCTAGCGCCGGTGCTGCTCTGCGGAGAGGAGAGTTTCGCTGTTAAACCGTGCGCTGAGGTCTCTAGAATAGAAAAAGCTCCGTTCACAGACTAGAATGTGATGCCTATATATAACTCTGTTTTTAAATAAATCTCCAAACTTCTGCTCCACCAATGTTGAACCTTCTCATTATTAGTTTGGGATCGGCTCCACAAACTCGTCATATTAATCTTACGGCTTAAAGTCCTTTCAACTGACAACATTCTCGTCACCTTGAAAAATGACTCCGCTTTCTGAAGATACTGTGAAAAAATCATTTCACTTTTATTTATTTAAACTGACAGAGAAGAGGCTGAACTTTGTGCCAGTTTTTGTTTCATGTGGATAGTCCCAGTAATTACAGAGATATTAACCATAAACCAGGTCCACACATCTGCATCTGACAGTTACACAGAGAACTGCACCTGAGGATTCTCACCTGTCTCCAGCTCAGGTTAAACTTCAACATGTTAATTATGATTCATTAATTACACAAAAAATCTCACATTTCATTACACACACTGCACTACGGAACATTGCCCAGTTCCCTTGATCCACAACCCAAGTTCATACGACAGGTTTTCATATTTGTCTAATTCTGACTCTGTTTGGTGGATAGAACCTGTGCTTAATATTTATCATCGTTTTACATCAGTTCAGTGACAGTTTGTGAAAAATTACGGAAAATAGCTCTGGGTTTTAAAGCAGAATCACTCTACCTCTGTGTGACAGTTTAATCCTTCATATAACTAAATAAAAGTGTTGTCATTCATTTTTATCAGTCTAATCATCACTATTGTGTAATTTAGACAAGTTTTGGCCCTTGTTTACATTATGGTTGCTAGGTAACAGTTATAGACGTATGTCACATCTGCTGCCCGTCTCCAACCAGGAAGTAAAATGATAAACTTGTCAAAACTAAGGAAAACTAGACACGATTTTTAGCATCATTTTAACATTATTATGCTAATGCTTTAACTATAGCCTGTATAAAGAAATGTTAATCAAAAGTGTTGCTAACGCTAGCGGGAGCGACTTTGGGGAAAGAAGACGCCTGTTTGTCTGTTACGCTAGCGGGAGCGACTTTGGGGAAAGAAGACGCCTGATTTGTCTGTTATTAATGTTCATATCTTGAGTTACAGACACAATAGCCAAATAAAAATACCAGGTTCATATAGAGCGGGTTAATACGAACATTTTAAGACCAAACTGACGAGTCTGACAGCAGCAGTTACAGAGAGAGGGGCCACAGTTTTTCAATAAAAAGTGAATTGGAGCCAGAGTCAATGGATTCGGACGCGCGCCCATGCTCACTTCCTATTTGGAACGTGGCAGCTAGCAGGTTAGCTATGTCCATTTATATATACAGTCTATGAGTCTAACGTGACATATGCACTTCAGTTATTATTACGTTTTTAACTGTCGAGCCCCACCACTCAAAACCAACGCAAAAGTGTCCAAAAGTCTCACATCAGATCAACAACAACAGGAAGCGTGTGGACATAGAGCCATATATGGAGAAGAGGGGTCGTCCTACCTGTAAGATCGAAGGTCACGGGTGATGTCATACACGGTTTCCACGACAACGCGCTCTCATTTATCCAAAGCTGAGCGCTGTCTGGAGACGAGGTCGGATCCTGAGGAGACGGGAGGACGGGGTCATTACAGTGCGCTCACACACAGGAACCACACAAACAGATTATGTTCAGAACCGCAAAGACTTGAACTGCTTTCCAAAAATTATAATTAAAACATTGATTTTCTAACACACTCGGCGCATCCTAATTATTCACCATGTCGAGTTTAGAATTTTCCAGAAAAATAAAACTAAGGAGTAGTAACAGTACTGAAATGAGTCTCCGTGCGCTGTTTGCATCTAATTATGAAGCGTTTTGTCCTCCGAGAACCAGGAAGTGCACTGTTAGTATGCTTATGTTATTTAAAGTTGTGAAAAGTGCTTATAAACTAATTAGGATGGTCAGAATGCATAAGGTAAGTGAGGAATAACTTTGGACCACTGCAAACTGTTTAAAATGAACTAGTTCTGTTTTTTTTCTATTTTTAAGGGAGAAAAAAACGGTACAGCGCCTTTAATACACAACAGTGTAAACGGATCTGCTTTTAAGTTTCATAACTTTCAGAGACCAGAGCGTCACAGTAATGATAAATAACATTAGCATGACAACAGCACACTTCCTGGTTCTCAGAGACTTCATACCTCATAGTTAGATGGAAACAGCACACATTTCAGCCACAAGATCAGCTTTTTCTCTGTGCTACTACTACTACTACTACTACTACTACTACTACCACTACTACTACTTTCTTTTTGCTATTTGACTGTTCTATGATGAGATTTGAGCTGTAGGGTTGAATAAATAACTTCTATGACTCATTATAGATGCAAAATATCTACTAAAGTGTCTCATTCAGCTCATGTTTTTTTTACAGTAGCACATTTACAATATTTTGGGGGGATAATCCAGCTTTTGTGTCAATGAAATAGCTGTTTCCTGTTTATGGAAGCGGCACTTGTGTATAAAGATCGAACATGTTTTATTTAGTGTGTAATGCAGCTAACATGAGCCAAACCCACTGCATCACATAAAGAGACACTAAAACACAGCGTAGAGGAGCAGAGAAGTGAAATAAAGGCACAAAAAACTGACGATAAACCAGAACTAGTGTAGTGCAGCCACGTCTCACAGTGCTACAAACTAAACGCCTTTTTGTGAATAGCTAAAATCGGCCTTATAATTATGAGTATAATTCAAATATGACTTTGATTTTCTTTATTCTGAAAACATTTGTAATGTTTGGGTGACGTCAGTGTCTCACGAAGCAGAGCCCTGTCCCTGAACCCGAAGCCGTGCCCGGGGCGTGGAAACACAAGCCGCACCAAACAGACCCACTCCAAGGCCCCAGGAGAACCGTGCCAGTGGAGAAGAGGCTGCAGTTATAAGCCGGTTCTGTGATGCACAGTAAAGTGATATTTACAGTATATTGTGAGGAGTCTGTGGTTCTTACTTTGAATTAGACCTTATATAACAGCAGCAGCAGTAACAGTCTGGGACCTGACAGAGCAGCTCTCACAAACAAGCCCAGCACGACTCTGACATCTATCTAATCCCTCCTCCGTATCTCTCTCTCCTTTGTCTCTCTCTCCTCCCTATCTCGCTCTCTTCCATATCTTTCTTTCTCTCCCTCTCCTCCCTCTTTCTCCTCCCTATCTTTCTCTCTTCCCTCTCTCTCCTCCTTATTTCTATCTCTCTACTCCCTATCTCTCTCTCCTCCATATCTCTTCCCTCCTTCCCATCTCTCTCTCTCCCCTATCTCTCTCTTCTCCTATATCTCTCTCCTGTCTATCTCTCTCTCCTCCCTCTTGCTCTCTCCTCCCTATCTCTCTCTGCCTCTTCCATATCTCTCTTTCTCTCTCTCTCCTCCCTCTCTCTTGTCCCTCTCCCCCTCTCTTTCTCCCTCTCTCCTCCCTATATCTCTCGCTCCTCTGTGTCTCTCACTCTCCTTCCTCTCGCTTTCTCCTCCTTATCTCTCTCTCCCTCTTCCATATCTCTCTTTTTCTCCCTCTCCTCACTCTCTCGCATTCCTCTCTTTCTCTCTCTCTCCTCTATATCTCCCGCTCTCCTCCCTATCTCTCTCTCCCTCTCTCTTTCTCTCTGTCCTCCCCTCTCTCTCCTCTCTATCTCTCTCTCTCTTTCTCCTCTCCCTCTCTGCTCCTTCTCTCTCTCTCCACATGTGCACTTGCTTCGATGATGAGTGCGTCTGCCCCGGGTGGCTTGTCTTTGGGTGACTTTCCATGTAGACCCCGCCCCTCCCTGCTGCTCCTGTTGCCCCCTGTCGCTCCTGTCGCCTGATCTTGGTGTTTGTTTATTTGCTTTAAGGCCCAGACAAAAGGATGAAGACATGAGACAGAGGAGAGAAAGAGAGAGAGAGGGGGAAGGAGAGAGGGAACAATAACAATACAAATAGTGCCTCCCTAACCCTGACATCTCTATATACGCACCTCCTTTTACACCTCATCATTCCACTGGGTCAGAACAGTCCCAAACCCAAAACTACCTGGCCCAAAGTGAGCCAAAAAGAGCCAAAGTGAGCCAAAATGGGACAATTTTCACCCCACGGCTGAATTCACCAGAAAATGACAGAAAAATGCCACAATACCATTTCAGACCAATTTAGTGATTTAGTGATTAGACTGAGAGACACCTGGAGCCACACGAGATCTGAACAAAGAGCAAACATCCAGACAAAATGAGAAGGATTATATAGAGACGGATACACGCCAGGGACAAAACGGAGAGAGAGAGAGAGAGAGAGAGAGAGAGAGAGAGAGAAAGAGAGAGAGAGAGAGAGAGAGGCTTACAGAAATGGTACTGAAGTAACAAACGTTGAAATAATATTATATAAAGTAATAGTTCAAGAAATTACTCAAGTAAGAGTAACAAAAGTATTTGGGGAAACTACTACTCAAATAAGAACACTAAATAATGTAGAGAGACAGGAGAGAAAGAGAAAGAGAGATGGAGAGGAGGAGAAAAAGAGATTTAGGGTGAGGGAGAGAGGATAGAGAGAGAGTGGGAGCGGAGGAGAGAGAGGGTGAAGAGCGGGTGAATGAAAACAGTGAGAGAGAGCGGTGCTACTACTACAACTGCAACTACTACAACTTCTCCAATTACTACTACTACTACTACTACTACTACTACTGCTACTGCAACAACTGCTACAATGACTACAACAACTACTACTACAAAACTACAAAAGCTACAACTACTACTACTACCACTACTACTACTACTACTACAACTACTACAACTACTACAACTACTCCTACCCCTACAACTACAACTACTACTACTTCTACTACTACAGCTTCTATAACTACTCCACTACGACTATCACAACTACTACTACTACTACAACAACTACAACAACAACTACTACTACAGTACTACTTCATCCAGTGTAACTCATACTGTTACTAATATTGCAGCCTTTACATGTTGTTTACAGGTTTACTTCTAACTCATTTTTGATATGCTCATTTGTTCTTTTCCTGGTGTGATGTCTGCCACCTGCTTGTCTCCATGGAGATGTCATTTCTTTGCCTGAAATGTTCCACAGTATGGCATTCAACTTATCTTCACGGAGACAAGAAGGCGGCACCACAAAGACACCTGTGATTAAATAAATACATGAAAGATTTAAGGTTTAATGCTATATTCTGGAACATTCCTGGCTAAACAGTAACATTTCCATGGAGACAAAAAAATGGCATACCCCAAACCAGAAAGTTCCGCAGTGCAGATGTGAATGTCGTCAGGTGAAAGGACTTTAAGCCATAAGATTAATATGACAAATTTATGGAGTTATATAGGCTCCGCCCTCCATCTGAAACTATGACATCATCCAATTCTCAAACATGGTGAAGAAATGCCATGAGTTTTGGAGGAGCAGAGGGTTGAACGGAGGGCAAACTTTAGCTGTAGATGAGGCGTTTAGGGCCAGAAGAAAAGTGTGAAATCGATGTGCTCAAAGCAGCGTGGAAATGGGAGCGCTCCACTGACTTTGTTTGGTTTAAATTATCTCACAAAGTTTGACTCTAAAGTTTAGACAGAAAAACTCTGCTCATTTGTGTAAAAAGTGAACGTAAGCATGAAACACCGGTGCATACGGGGCTAAAGTAACTATGGGAGCTTGTTTCAAAATAGACTCTCAGCCGTGAACAGCTGGACAGCCAGGCCCTTTCACGACGTTTTAAACAGTTTGCAGTGGTCCAGAGTTATTCCTCACTTACGTTATGCATTTTGAACCTCCTAATTATTCACCACAATGAGTTTATTAGCACTTTTCACAACTCTGAGAGAACAAAGCGGAGTTTTGCTGTCACAATAATGCTAAAAACAACTAGTATGTTAACAGCGCACCAGAGTTACTTCCTGGTTCGTGGAGGATAAAAGCACTTCACATTTAGATGCAGACAGCACACATTTTAATAAAGTGTGTGTGTATGTGTTTGTGTGTGTGCGTGTGTATGAGCGTGTGTGTGTGTACATGTGTGTGTATGTGTCCATGTGAGTGTGTATGTGCATGTGTGTGTGTACGTGTGTGTGTACGTGTGTGTATGTGTGCATGTGAGTGTGTGTGTGTGTGTGTACATGTGTGTGTATGTGTGCATGTGTGTGTGCATGCATGCGTGTGTGTGTGTATGTGTGTGTGTCTGTGTGTGTGTGCATATGTGTGTGTATGTGTATGTGTGCGTATGTGTGTGTGTGTGCGTCCACTTCAAGTCCGTTGTCATGGAGATAAGTCATATCAGGTGCAGTTCAAAATGTTATTGATTGTGTTTAAATGTGTGCACTCTATGGGTCCACTTTATTTGAGGGAGTGACTGCAGCTCTACACTCCACCCAGAGCCCTGAGGTCAGCTGACCAAAGCCAGCTCAAGACCAGCTGCAGCTCTACACTCCACCCAGAGCCCTGAGGTCAGCTGACCAAAGCCAGGCTCAAGACCAGAGGTGACAGAGCCTTTTCTGTGGCAGTGCCCAGACTATGGAACAGCGCCCTCTGCCTGTCAGATCCTCTCAGTCTTTAACGCAGTTTAAGACTAGACTGAAAACCCGCCTCTCCTCCCTGGCATTTAATACTAGACAGGGCATCTTGGTGTTTTATTGTTCTTTTCCTATGTATCATGTTGTCTTTATATTTGTTTTTTGTTGACTTTTATGTGAAGCACTTTGGTCGGCTTAAGTTGTTTTAAATGTGCTATAGAAATAAACTTGAATAAGTAGTTTGGTCAGCTCATGGTGTTTGGGGTGAATGATGAGTGGTGCAGTGAACAAGACCGACCCAAAAGTGGAGTAAACAGAAGTAGATCTAGAGCCAATGGGGCCACTCCAGCTTTATTACATGAGATAAATCATGCACAGCCCCTTTAAAATCTGCACTGTGCAAATGTAAAGGAACAAGTGGACTGCGGCTCAGACAGATACAGCACTGCACCCTCTGCTCTGTTACACTCTGGTCTGGTTGTGTCTGATTGGGTTTGGTTGGGTCTGGTTGCATCCGGTTGCGTGTGGTTGTATCCTCTGCGGAGTTCTGACCTATCCCGAGTCTCTGTGTTTGCAGCATGTTTCTGGTTGGGTCTGGTTGCATGTGATTGGATCTGGTTGCGTCTGGTTGGGTCCAGTTGAGTGTGGTTGCATCCTCTGCACAGTTCTGACCTCTCCCGAGTCTCTGTGTTTGCAGCATGTTTCTGGTTGCGTGTGGTTGCGTGTGGTTGCGTGTGGTTGTGTCTGGTTGCGTCTGGTTGGGTTTGGTTGGGTCTGGTTGCATCCGGTTGCATGTGGTTGTATCCTCTGCAGAGTTCTGACCTATCCTGAGTCTCTGTGTTTGCAGCATGTTTCTGGTTGGGTCCGGTTGCGTGTGGTTGTGTCTGGTTGCGTCTGGTTAGGTCCGGTTGCATCTGGTTGGGTCCGGTTGCAGAGTTCTCACCTCTCCTGAGTCTCTGTGTCTGCTGTGTGATTCTGGTTGGGTCCAGTTGCATGTGGTTGGGTCTGGTTATGTATGGTTGGGTCCGGTTGCGTGTGATAGATTCTGGTTGCGTCTGGTTGGGTCCGGTTGTGTATGATTGATTCTGGTTGCATGTGGTTGGGTCTGGTTGCGTGTGGTTGTGTCTGGTTGTGTGTGGTTGGGTCTGGTTGCATGTGGTTGGGCTGGTTGCGTTGCATGTGGTTGGGTCTGGTTGCGTGTGGTTGTGTCTGGTTGTGTGTGGTTGGGTCTGGTTGCATGTGGTTGGGTCTGGTTGCGTGTGGTTGTGTCTGGTTGTGTGTGGTTGGGTCTGGTTGCATGTGGTTGGGTCTGGTTGCACAGTTCTGACCTCTCCTGAGTCTCTGTGTTTGCTGTGTGTTTCTGTGGCCTCTGCATCTGGGTCACACTCAAACACACTGCCCTAAGACACAACCGCTCCACTCTCTCTCCTCTCTCTCTCCTGTTCTCTCCTCCTCACTCCTCTTTTTCACACCTTCACTCTGCTCCTCTCCTCTCTCTCCTGCCAAAAGAGGACAAGAGGGGGGTAGAAGAGAGAGAAGAGAAAGAGGAAAGAAGGGAGGAGAGAGGGGGGTGTCTTAGGAGGGAGAGAGAGAAGGGGAGAGAGAAGAAGATACAAGGATGAGAGAGAAAGAGGAGTGAGAGGGGAGAGAGAAGAAGGACGGAAGAGGACATAAGAAGGAGAGAGATATAGATAGACAGAGAAGAGGAGGGAAGAGAGAGAAAGAGGGGAGACAAAAGGGGAAGGAGGAGAAGAGGGAAATATTGAGACAAGAGGAGGAGGAGAGAAGGAGGAGAGAGACACAGATAGAGAGAGAAGAGGAGGAAGAGAGAGGAGGAAGTGAGAGTGAAAGAAAAAGAGGAGAAAGAGAGACAATAGGGCAGAAGGAGGAGAGGGAGATAGAGAGAGGAGGAGCAAAAGAAGAGTGATAGAAAGGCAGGGAAAAAAAGAGAGGAGAGCGAGAGAGAGGAGGAGGAGGAGGAGGATGTGTGTTTTGCTGTTTGAGTCTGGTGTCTGTTATTGACCAAAGACATCACTGTTTACTTGAATAATTCATTCATGAAACAGAAGCAGGAGACACATGAATATTTAAAGAACGATTCAGACGAGTTTATAACGACAATATCACGCCTCCAATACTGCTACAAATACTCAAATACTGCCTCCAATACTGCTTCAAATACTCAAATACTGCCTCCAATACTGCTACAAATACTGCCTCAAATACTGCTACAAATACTCAAATACTG
>KN486787.1:14137-50600 GCA_000787095.1 Periophthalmodon schlosseri | reverse complement strand
CTGTAAAATAGAATTATTATCAATATCAGTAATATTCACATATAAACAACATATGGCATTTTAACTCAAAATAAGTGTATATCTTCTTGGCGGAGGTTTTACCATATGTGCCATTTATCTGTGTTTGCCTTTTCCAGCCTGATTTAACATCTTCAGTTACACTGCATGTAAAACATAATTTAAATATTGTTTTGATATACAATAAAGTACAGTCATTGCAAGGTCTTCACAGTTTTTATTTGAAATGAGTTGAAATGCGGGCACAAACACTGGTACCATTACATGTCAATAATAAGGTTATAAAACAAACATTTACATAATAAATTAATGTACTGCGGTACCACATGATGAGACAGTAAACATAAAACCCCTTCACTGGGGGATGACAAGTATTAAAAACAAAAGGTTGTCGGTTCAATGTACAAAATGATCAGGCATTTTCAAAGGAGGCCTTGTCTCCTGGCTTGTTATGATAAAAATATAAATCTTTAAATTGTCATGACTCTTGTTGATATGTTACATGCTAAACACCTTTCAATGACATTCAATGGACTGCAACCCAATAGTAAGATATGCACATTTAGTGTCATTTATTTCAATCTATTTAAAAATTGCAATTCATTTATATTTTCCCTTTTTACTAAATTTCGACCATCATTGCAACATGCTTTCATCCCTTTTTTGGTTGATTCAAACACTAATTTTGTTTCGAACTGTAAAGTGCATGCAGCTCATGCTAGTTTTCAATGCTCAGTGCTGGCAACATTAGAAATAACTGCTACATACAGTATAATAATGCACCAATATTGATGCTTGTCTGTCCATTGTAACAGATCAAAATAAACCACTGGAACCACTTCTGTATAATTCCATATCCAGCATCTTTACATTCCCTTTTTCATCATATGATTAAATTACTAATGATTAAATAACTAATTAGTGTAAATGTTATGTTTAGTGTCACAGCAAAGAACTATTCAAGTTTGAAGCGTATCCATTTCACTACTATAGCTATTATTTTACTAGAACTACAAGAGTACATTTTGCTTGATAATATTATTATTGTAATGATCTGATACTTTGTGTTTAGTTCAGAGTTGACACCTTTTGTTGTTCTTGTAACTGTTTATGTGTTGTTGTTAATGTAACTGCTTTTGTATGTGTCACTTAGTTGCTATGCTGACAAATTGATGTGGAGGTTCTATTCCTCAGTTGCTGGTCTGTATTGGAGACTGGCTCTAGGAGTTGAGTCTGCTGTTGTTTTGCCTTGTTTTGGTGTGGGTTACAGCCTACAGTAGCTCTTGTGCTCAGAAAATAAACAACCAGAAGAAATTCAGCATTGCAACCCAGTGTCACATACAAAAGCAGTACAATCAGCATTGCAACCCAGTGTCACATACAAAAGCAGTTACATTAACGACAACAACACATAAACAGTTACAAGAACAACAAAAGGTGTCAACTCTGAAGTAAACACAAAATATCAGATCATTACAATACAGCTTTTGAGTCTATGAAACTAGATGGTAAATATATTTCCTGCTAAAACAATGATACTGCAGTCTCTGTTTACCACTATAACACTGATGGAGGTACCTGAGATCTACTCTAGACCTGACCTTGTGTGGAGCACCTGTGTTAGCTGGTGAGCTATAAAGTAAAGGAGACATGCATTTTATATTTACTGCTATGATGTTAAATTCATTATGTTTTCATCCTGTGATGTTAATGTAAATTGTATGGAAGCTCTTAAATCTCGATACATTATTTTCTAAAGCAGCAAGACTGACAAAACTAGCAAGATGTACAACCACTAATGGCTTCACTACATGAGAAAGACATCAACTAAAAGCCAATACCAGAAATGTGCACAATATCAAGATGAGGCAAAGTACAATCTAGCTAAACCACAATAAAATGAGATGGCTTTAAAGAGACTAGAATGAGGTATTACATGTAAAAAGAGGGAGTGAGTGGATGGGAAGGATCTACAGATGAGTGGTGAAAGCTGTTACTGAAAGAGGTCTATAAACCCAATTCAAAAATAGATCATTTGTTCACTCAGTAAGTCTTTCAGTTTAGTTTCCCTTTTCAAAAACTACAAACTGTGCAATTTGTATACAAAATATTTCATTACAACATTCCGTCAAAAAGCAAAGATCAAGTGTCATTCTTAAATCAACATGCAACAATTAAAGGGCTTGCTCTTCGGTCCTTAGCACGCAGTTTCATTCTCATTAAATAAATACATGCCGTCAGCTGACTCCAGGCAGGTTGCACCAAACCCAGCTGGGATGTGGTCAAGCATAAAGTACCAAGATGCAAATGCGTTCAGTTTACAAAATAAACCTGCCTCTTAGCCATAAAAACTTGCTAAAATTGCCTAAAATAATGCTAGATTTAAAATTATTTAGGAAAATATTTGAGCTAATACTGATTACTGGCATCAATGTGCAGACTTTATAAGAATATAGCGCTCAGGCATTAAAAAGTTAAAAGGTATCAGCTAAAATAATCTTTTAGTTAAAAATAAATGAGTTTTAAAATGCCACAAGAGAAAAGTTGGTTTAAAATTGGAAGGCCGGGATTTTGAGTTCATTTTGGGTAATACCAGAATCCTCAGTGATGTTCCATTGAGGCGCTGGAAACAGGAGGTGGGTCTGAGGCTTTACGTTGGACACAGAACTGTGGAGACACAAACTATAGTGTCACAGGAGCAGTGATTTAGTATTTTATTAACAAACTAACTATGGCACAGGACATGAGGAACTGTGCAAGCTATAGGTGAGGGGTGAACCAGGAAGTGCTGCTACAAACTGGAGATAGAAGAAAATGTACAAACACGTGTCAATAATTTGCCTTTTTCCAAATTTTTTAAGAAAGGTACGTAATGTAATTATTTCTTATTTCTAAATTAATTCATTTCAAAAGCCCAGCTGGCTACAATTTAATTAAGACTAAATATTGCATGAGTTTGTGGTCACATGTTTCAAGTAAATGTATTACACGCGATCAAACAGCAAAGAGTTCAGAGCCCTTTATTGTCGTTTGCTGATGTAACTGGTTGCAGACTGTTAAGATAATAACATATGGCCCAGCATCTTCCAGTGCTCTGTTAAGTACAAATATACAATTTTGGCATAGTAAACAAAAAATAAATTTGGTTAATCTTTGCTCCATAGTACAACTGTAGAACTGCATACATGCCCCATAAGAAGTCATATTGAGTTATTGACACGTCTGTACAGTGTGACAAAAGATTCACGTTTTAGGAAGAGACAGAGTTTGACACAGTGGCACAGGAGCTACAGAGAAAAGTGAGAGAGGGAGGGCACCTGCTGTGAGGAGAGAAGGTGCTTCTATTGAGGAAAATGAAAAGGACAAAGAGGTGTTTCAGACAGGGCTGAAAGAGAAGAGAGGTCTGTGTTAAAGTGTTTGAGCCTCACAAACCTGTTTCCGCCGCTCTCAAACCAGAGCTAGCAGAGGACAGCACAGACAGGAGACAAGGGACAGGTCAGAAGTGGAAAAAGACCCATTATTTATCATAGAGGAGTGAGCAAAGGTTCATATTTGTGCTAGTGAATGCTTACTTTGAGATACTATTTTCATCTAATATAAAAAGTCTATTTACCTTTGAGGATGTAGTCTGTTAGAAGGGCTGGAACCTTTTCACTGTCATCTCTCATGGCTTGAAGAACTGGGGAAAAATTTTTGCCAACTTAGGGATGATATTTCCATGTATAAAATAAATATCGCAGCATATTACAAACTGTTACCATTATTGTGTTACACACAATAATGCCCTTTAATTTACCCACTTTTTGTCAGAATTTGAAGGTCTTCAACAGAGGGTGCACCAGCCTTCTTCTCATAAGGGATTACTGTTGTCAGATACTGAAGGAGAGAAAATAATGAAATTTTTATATGTAAACATGGTAGGTTCATTTTAAGTCAATTTGCAAATGATATCCATGCAAAACAAACAGCAAATAATCAAAATAAAGTTAACATGATGGTGATTAAACTGAAAAAAAAAAACATTTTAAATAGCAATGCTGTGTGAATCAAAGCAAAATGTTTTGGCACCAAATGAATCTGCAAAAAAAGAAAAATATTAAATGTGGTGAAAGAAAGAAATTTTTAAAAGTGGAGCAACGTGAATGCAGAGAAGAAAGAGGGGCACCTGCTTGTCCCCTCCTGTGCTGCCAAAAGTTTGACGGATGCCATTTTGGATAGCATTGGAGAGTCCTTCTATGGTGAGATGCTACAACAAGTGAAAGGAGGCAGAGGCAAAGAGTAGAAATATATTTAAATGCTTCTGTGTTTAAAGGGAGAGTAAATCTGAGAGTGGACCCAAGTCTGTGGAAAAAATGCAGTCTTCATGCATTATTCTACAGTGCTCTGCGTTAAGATCCATGCATCGAATATTGTTTGTAACTACATGTTTTTCTCACCGTGCCAGGGATATGTGTGCTAGCTATCCTCTGTCCATTGGGTCCAGTGGTGACTGTACTTCGAATCTTCTTCCTCTTGCGTAGCAGATCTCGGTGCTCCTTTTGTCTGTTCTGGACATCGATCAGCAGCGATATGAAACTGTTCTTTACCTGGAGACAATAAAACATGGATGAGTCATTGTGAAAGAAAGATTAAAAGAGTTAAATTAACTTGACTGGTTTTAACTGAGGTAATATATCTGGAGAGGCAAGCCCGCTCACAGTAATAACTTTTTCAAGGATGTTTTTAGCAATAAAGACTTGCAATTGAATAAATGCAAGAGAGCCAAGTTTAATGCCATATTGTGGAACGTTCCAGATCAAGTAATAACAAGTGAGAGGCAGACCCCCCCCATATGCACTATGCTCCATGATCCCAAACTCAATCCCACTCCCAAAGCACTTGAGAGATGCTTGGAGTACCTCTTTCTCATAGTCCAGCTCATCTCGAAGGGCCAGCGCCTGGATGAGCTCCTCACTGAAGCGGCGAATGGTCGACTCCACCTCCTCCAGAGTCTCAGTGAGCTCAGACACTGACAGCTGTCGCAACCCTGACAGTGTGTGGGCACAGCAGAGAATGAATGACACATTGTTTTTGGCTTATCAACAATAATGTAATATTCATAATGCAAATATAGGAACTACTGGTGTCAAACTTATGCTAATTCAGTTCTTTTTTGGTTCAAGTTGAAATCTTTAGAGGCTGTTGTTGAATGTGAAGCAGGGAAATTCTTAAAAGGGATTTACTGCAGTTGAAATACTGAACAGTTTTGAAGTGGATTTGAACCGAGGAGCGTATTGCTTATTCAGGAGTTTAACATATAACCATTGAAGGATTAACTGGCGTGTTTCTCTCTAGTCATTTGTTTCTCGTATCTGGTTCTCGATGAGGATAATATTCATAATACATTTGGAACACTGGCTATCTTAAAGTCAAAAGTCAGCAGTACAAACAGAAATATTGTCATGTAGTTGATTATGTAACATGTAAGAGCATAGCAAGTGCTGTCGGTTTTTATACCACATACATACTTACATAACAATGTCAAGTCATGTGCAAATGTGTGCAGCCTTTATCACGTTCTGGCCCCTGTGGCCTTTTACTCTTCACTGACTGATTTAGCGGAGTCACAGTGGAGTGAAAATAGAACAATGACGATCACAAGCTCCAAAAAAAGCAGGGAGAACTCTATTAATAGTGTCCTAAACAATGTGAAAATAACTGAATTTCGTATTTGATGGTAAAATTAAGTGCAGAGAATTTTTTTTAAGATCTGCAACACTATAATTTTCTTTCTAACTAAACTAAAACATTTCAAACTGGCACTGAGATAGATTTAATGAAGAGCATCATCTGAATCTTTCAGTCTAGTGTCAAATGGCCTAAATCAGCCATTCCCAAAGTGTGCTGTTTCGTGGCCTCCCTATTGCGAACATCACAAACGGCCCCTCTAAAAATATTTTACACTGTGAAAAAAAAAAAAGCAATGTTTTCTCCTTAAACTTATATGTTACAATAATACAATCCTATGTGCTTTACACTAATATAAACAAATATAAACAATGGACATGTTGTATGGACATCCTTTGGGGGTCCCCCTGCAATGCTTCTGAGGCTCCCCAGGGGTCCCCAAACTCCACTTTGGAGACCACTGGCCTAAATGATGAGTCTGACTACTTGCTATATTATGTCTTAATTGTAACTCACGGTCCTCATAGCTGGTGTTGGAGCCTGAGCGTCGTAGCCCCTGTAGGTCCTGTGAGAGCATGGACAGGTCTGAGTGGGACGGACTCTCATCATCCTCTGGGTCTGGGGACTCCTGCATCATCTCCTCAATCTCCTCTATCACCTGAACAAAAAAGAGGGACGAGTTCAAATGTGTTTCTCAAATTAAAGACAAGAAAACTAATATATTTAACATTTAACAACACTAAAACATTTCTATTTGCTTTGCATGTGCCAAGTTAAACTAGCATCAGTTCGCTACACCACTCTAATCAAAGTCTTCACCCATGATAACAGGAAATGAAAGTGCAATCGACAAGAAAAAACAAGACAAGAAAAATACCCTTCTCATATAATAATTGGTGGATAGGGCTAAATGTAGACAACTGGGAAGAAAGCAAGAGTTTTGTGCTAGAGATATTAAAACTTGAACTAAGCTAGTGTAGAATGATATTGATTATGAGTAGCCTTCCTCATCTTTCAACATTCTTCAGTATCCTCGCAAGAAATCCAGTGTAACACCAGAGTTCCTAGTCCCACAGTTTGGGAGCACCTGTTCAGCTGTGAAGAGGGGCTCGTCACTGATGCTGGAGACAATAATAGAGTGCATGTCCATTTGCTCCCTCAGATCCTCGTCGTCAGACAGGTCCAAAGACTGGTTATCTAGTTTCTATTCATTTAAGACAAAAAGATGAGAAAAAGGTTAACCACCTTCTCAACTGATGCAGAGGAACAAACTAACTAGTTAGTTGTATGTCTTAATGTGAATGTATTGAATATAATCACAATAATGAATGCTCTTGTGCATTACCTCTGGCTCAATGAGGTTAAGGGTGGGCAGATGCAGGGAGCGAGTGTGCGATGTCTTCCAGTCCACTGGCATCACGTTGCCATAGTTATCTGTGAGTGCATTCCACACCCTAAAAAATAATGAGAAGTGGCATCAGTTATATCAATATACACAGACATGAAGGTATTAAAAGCAAAGCAGAAGTTGCTATATCTCAGGAGATAAGAGAAAAAGTCTGTTTCCTTCCCATTTACACTGATAAAGCGTCAACAACATTTTCTTGCCATTCTTGCCATAACATTTTCCATTCAATTTGTATACTGTCTTGTACACATGAATTAAAGCAGCCACTTTTTTCTAGTGTGTCAAAAAAGGAAGCTGAAATATTTGACACACATAAAACAGATTGCATTGTTTACAATAAGACATGTTGAGGAGCAACAGAATGATGCTGAAGCAGACGGCAGCACAGATTCTGTTAACCACAAATTTACAGAAAAACTGTGAAACATGATGTTGTCACTTTATGACACACACACACACAGGCAGATGTCATTTGGTCTAAAAAATACATTTAGCATTTTAGTGGCGATGTCATAAATATCAATACTATTATTTTGAGATGAAACATTGCACAGTACACTTTAAGGTTTACTTCAGATATAATAAATTACATCCCTAACGTCCAAATGTTAACACGTGTTGTTCTACCTCCTGGCTCCTCTGATCAGCGAGCCGAGGAGGGATGCTGTGAACCCATGTGTCACATCGACTCTACATCGTGACTTTATGTACACACACGTGTGTGTGTACACACACACACACACACACACAGTCAGACTAATGTTTATGTAACCTCCATGTTTCTCCCTGAAGGGGTCACACACGGCTTAGGAGCAGGGGGCCGTGGTGCTGAGTTAAAAAGGGCAACAATGACTGGCAAAGAATAATATATTTTGCGCTCCAAGCTGACACTGTCCCGGGCATGTGAGCGGCTGCCAAAAACACAATTTAATTTGGCTTCACTTAAAGCTTTAAAGATTTAAAACTAAAGCTGAAAGGAATTAAAACAAATACTTCTTTTGGTTGGCTAATCACGGCTGTGTGATAATAAATCACATCTTCTTGTGTAAAACTCAATTAACTCAATTAACCTCATCAATTGAGTAGTCTTTAATGACAATTTGAACATTCCCAAATTCTAGTACTTCTTGTGATCTTGCGGCTTTATACTTAGCAAGCTTGTTAATCAAGGCACGTTAAATTAAGTGTGGTCCGCCAGAAAAGACTCCTCTTTGGGCTGTAGGCTGCTTTCCAGTATTTTGTTCAGCTTTCTCAGCCTTTCTAGACCCTGTATTCCTTGAGCTTTGATAAGTTTGTATGACAGTGTGGTCTCTATCCATGGGTCTCAAAGTGATGAAAAGTTATTTACGTTGCCATAGCCATTAACAATTCAAAACAAAATATTATATTGTGTATGGGCGAAAGTCCTCAAAATTTCACAATTAAACAGGATGCTGAAATCGGTGAATAATGGTAGAAGAGGAAGACCATTTTATACAGGAGGAAGGTGACTCATGCACTGTAATGCAAGTTGAACATTTTGCAACATGGATACAAAGTTATGACATTTATGTGTCAAATGGCAATGAGTAACAACTTGTGTCCCAGGAAAAGTCAACCATATCCACTAAACCACTAAAGACCAGAACAAATGAGAACAGCAAATAGTAATGTAATCCACGGTATAATTTGTCAATCTCAGCAATCAGGAATTCCTATGCAACATTTTGCTAACGTGGCAGGCGGGACCCACCTACCAAGCAGGAAAAATTATTAACCCCCCAAAACATCTAACAAAATAGAAAGTAATAGTATACATCTAATTTGCCAATCACTGCTACAACACAGATGCACTAGCAGAAGCTTTGACATCCCTATTATAGTTAATGTAAAAATTTCAATACTGCAAAATAACAAGAATAAGACAAGTAAAACAACTGTCTCAAAAGGTAAACAGAGCTATAGTGAGCTTTGGCCAGCTGGAGATGCTAATATGACTAGCGAAGACTAAAAAGTTACAGCTAGCTTAGCATAATGTTAAATTAATAACACTCACTCGTCATCTTTCAGATAGTTGTCTTCCGTAATGGGTTTGATGGGCGCAATGTTTTCTGTGGTTGTGTTGTAATTTCGGAAACACACGGTCAGCTTCTCGTCAAAATCGTGTACCAAATCTTCCATTGATTTAAAGCTGCAGATCTCCCCGCAGAAGCTGTTGTCTAGGTCGGAGAAATCGTCTAGGCCCGAGGAGGTGGTAGTGGAGTCGGTCACATTGGAGTTGAGTTGGTCGAGCTGATTATCGGACTCCTGGAACGGCTTAAACTCGTTAAAATCTTGCCAGTCCTCATCGAAATGGGCTAACGGAGCCGCCATGCCTGCCTAAAGGAGCCGGGGCAGCCTATGTGCCCCTCTCGTTGGTTGAAATCTCTCTGTTTTCAGCTTCCAGACAGACACTGGCGGAAACGGAGAGAAGCAGGGCAGCGCCGCCGAGGGAGGGATGGGCTCTGCGTCATGACGTAAACACGCAATCACACCCTTTTCAGTCGGAGCAAAACAAACCCAGGTCAGAGGCATGACAGAAAAGTTCTTCTTTGTTCTTCTTTGTTCAAAAATAATAATGGTACCACTTTACATTAACTACACCCTAATTAGTCTTAATAAAGCATGAACAAACACAAATACACTAGTTTATTTGATTTAGGGTTAGGAGTTAGGGTTAGGGTATTAAGTAGTTACAAAGGCTGATGATTTACTTATTTACTTATTCATGAATAATTAAGTATTTGTTGATGCATTATTAGGGTTAATTAAGGTGTAGTTATTATAATCAATAATGATAATAGAAATACAAATCTTTATAGCTGGTAAGTGTGATCTACATCAAAATTGTTGCAGTTATCTGGGAGAAAAAAAACACCTCTTGTGATCTTATAATGAGTTTATTTCCTAGCCAGCCAAGACCACAGTAGGTGGGACTGGCTGGTCAGGCAAATAAGATAATGCATGTATGTGCATTGGACACAATAGATAAATCTGAATGTTTTGAAAGCTATTGTTAAGTCAACATCTGGTAGTGAAAAATGTATAGTCAACAACACAGGTTAATTAAAATAATGTTATTTTATTGGCAATTTGTGTCATTCCTAATTTTGGCATTGAATATTCCAGTCATGTCTGCTTTCAAGCTTTCAAAATGTAATGGAATTATTCATTGCATTTTGTTTCTATTTAACAGACATTTTCAGCCTTTGTATGCTCTGGGGTGGGTAACCATTCTGTTATTACCATAGACACTTATGATTTTCCTGCTCTATGAACTGTCCATGGACCATTGTTAAAACCCTGAATGATTTATTGAAAATATGCATACATAACACTTCCTACACAATACAAAACAGTACAATCACTTGTAATTAACACATTGTGAACGCAAATCCCACACAGGACCCCGGCCCTCCCTCGCCCCAGAAACTTAGAGATGCTACAGTCAGCCCTTTTTAACCACCACCCCTACCCACCATCACAGCCTCAGAAAATAAGACAATTAAATCAGAAAGTCAAAAGAACAGCTTTGACACCAGCTTGCATACAGACATAGCATTTGCCACCAACAGATGTCTGATGGGTCAAACCAAAGATCTTGTTTAATTTTTATATGATTAACCAGTTTGCTGACATGTTGCGTGGCATGGAAGGAGTCCATTCAGCTTTCCAGGCGTGGAGATACTATTGTGTATTTGCTGAGTGAAACAAGTAGCCTATAGGAAAAAAGCACTATATGCCTCAATGCTTTGGCTTTGATCAAGTTTGAAAGTAGCAACTGCCAATCAATAAAGACTCACCAAAGTATTTCATTCAGGTACACAGACATGCAAAAAGTACATCTTCACATGGAGGAAACTCTTAAAGGCGAGGGGTGGATAGTTTAGACCTGATTGTACCTAACACTTTTTCAAAACTCACCACACACCTTTTGGCATGGTTGTGACTGTGCATATTTATTTAGTTACTAATTGCAGTGGATAAGACATAAGTTAACAAAATGAAACAAAAATTTTAAAAAAATATAAGAGGATTATAAAACAATAAAAAAATGAAGAGTCCAAAAGTCTGGTTATATTTTAATATGATTATACAGGGATAGACGCCAACCAAAAATGATATAATGTCAACAAAAAAAATTAAGTAACAAAAATTCAATAAAAACAGACAGAAAAGCACAGTTTTAACATTTTACTGTATATCAGTCTGTAGCAAATAGTTATGACATACCCTGAAATAGGGAGGAAGAAAGCTTTGAATGGTTCACTGACCACTGAGTAACGTGGCTGCACAGCGAGGGGTTTACTGCTGAGTTTCTCTAAGCTCCAAGAGGCAGCTGTGCCCGACATGTACATGGACTTCAATGTACAGTCTACATGAATGTTGGCTACTGCCCTGGTGCATAGACGCATGGTGAGGGCTCAGCTCCTTTACTGATCACCTGTCTGGTATTACGTCTTGCCAATACAAGCTTTTAAGCCATGAGAATGGCCAGAGTGGCAACCATAGGTCTGCTAGGCAATGAACCTTATGGTTGATTTTTGCAGCAGGTGCGAGAGTGGAAGTTCACTCAAAGTGCAGAGGGGGTGTCATATATAACAATGGTTTGTGTTCAATCACATGAACAGAAAGGCAGTCCGTGTGTATTATTTTTGAATTGCAACGACACTCCCAAAACGTGGTGGGTTCAGAGTATGGTTCTGGCTATTGGTACCTCTCCTTTATAGGGCTGTGCTAACTACTCATTCAATAATTACAATCCTCAAATCATCATATGAAATGACCCTTTGCAAATAACACAACACTCCACAGCTTTTTCAAACATGCCTCACTCAAATTGCTTACTTTGTTTTCCCACAGTTATTTTGCCATGCCAATAACTCAGTGCCATTTGAATGCCACGTGGTTAGGAAGGAAAAAATGTAAAATTAAAGCCCCAGATATATTAAAAAAAGAAGTTTCCTTTTACAAAATGGCTCTCAAGTATTCTTTGTTCCACAGATAGAGGTCCCTATGGGGCTTTGGATAACTTAGAATTAGTTTAAAATCCTCTTTCATTTTACTACGGGATTAGGGGCATAAGAAAGGAGGTGGAGCAAAACTCTTCTGCTGGTGTGAACTAAACACACATACAAAACACACATCTATGGACACAAATGTCAAATCTCATAACATGCGTAACAGCTCTCATCATTCACAGACACACACATGCGCGCGCGCACACACACACACACACACACACACACACACACACACACACAGAGGAGAGACAGCAGTCAGCAGTGTGCAATGGAAGCTGCACTTTCACATCTGTGAGCTTGTCTTTTGTGGAGAAAGGTCATAGTATGTGTTTTGACAGCGGTTAGCCCATCTCTCCAACATAAGACTCTCTAAATGTTGATATGTGAACTGTCAATAACTGTCCTTCTCCTCATAGGCAGATGAAATGGAGTTGTGCGGTAGCTAGCTCAACAGAGGGACTGGGGGCTGCCAGTTGTAACATTACAGCAATGTCCTTGTTAGAAGTTAAATAAGGGAATAAAAAGTTCCTAATCATGAGAAACACAAAGTCGAATCTCCACACTAAAGTTTTCCACGGGTACTACTTGAGCTAAGATTCACCTTTAAATGAAAATAATGCTATGATGAGTAATAAAAATCCCAACATTTAGCATAGCCATTTTGTGGTCGTCAGTTGGTCGGTCGGTGTTCTTTTCATGGAGTATGCCTCCCGCAGATCAAAAGCGAAGATAAGCAAGAAAAGGGGGAACTAGTAAAACATACATAGAAGAGTTGCTTTAACCCCCTTTGCCCCACTCCCCCCAAAACACCCCACTCATGTCAATGGAGACATTATACAGGTACGTGCAAGACACACAGGCAGACAGGTGTAGTCCAATCAGAGAAGGACTGGCCTGCAGTGTCTGTCTGGAGGCATCACTCAATGTGCTCCAAGTCCAAGGTGGATGTGAGTTTTTCAGGGATTTTCACAAGGATGACACTCGGTTGTAGCCATACAACAAGATGAGGGAGAAGTGATTACTTGAAGGACACCAGTGCCTGATAACTGGTTTTCCATTTCTCCAGATCAGAAGAACACGTCACTTCTGCTGTTTGATGTAGGCCCTCCTTGATTATGGTATTCTGTTGTATCCTTGTGTTTGCATTTGTTTAATCTTCACTAGATTTGGGATCGTGGTAGATTTTGCTTACTCAGGTAAGTTTCCTCTCTATTGTGGGATTCTTGAATCTGTAGTTAGAGATGTCGTCTGCTTAATTAGTGACCATCAACTGTCCATATTACTGCAGTGTTCTGTGGAGGGACAGGACCAAGAAGTTTAAAACATTCTACAAACCAGACATATCAAGTACACAATAAAAAAACGTATAAAGACTGTGTGGGGATGGCAACAAGAAGTTTAAAACATTCTACAAACCAGACATATCAAGTACACAATAAAAAAACGTATAAAGACTGTGTGGGAGAGAGAATTACCGTTGAGTCCGTCAGCTTCCTGTGTTTCAAGAAAGGGTGCAGGTCCCCAGACGCGGACTGTGCCGTCGTCTGAGGCTGAAGCCATGAGTCCGGGGACTGCCGGGTTCCAGCTCACACAGTTAACGGTGCGTGTGTGGCCTGTGAGCTCTGCAATGGGCAGTTCTCCACGTCTGTGCCAGATGTACACTTTGTGATCTAGTATAAATATCATATAAGAGTAAATTGTAACTGGGTTAACTATAAAAATAAATGATACATAGTAGTTGTAAAACATACCTTCACTGCCACTGGCTATGAAGTCTTCATTGTGTCCTCCAAAACAGGAGTGGATGGTATAGAAGCCCTGGGTTACACCTTGGTATTTTCTCACCAGCACCCGGTCTTGCAGGTCCCACAGGTGCACTCCCTATAAAGATCATAAGAAGGTGCATCTGTGTTAATTTTGTTTAGGCTTATATAAAACGAGACAGACAATATGCTGAGTTATTACCTGAGTTGCTACATTTAACAAAGCTAATCTTCCATTCTTTGAAACAGTAAAAGACATGATAGGGTGGTCCTCCTGTACTCTGTAAAGACATGTACATAAACCGTGAGAAATAAAACATGCACCTTTAGTTCCTCTGATTGTCAGTCAAGTCAACACTTTACCAAATATGTATGTACTATGTATGTTTTTAACTGTCAAAGTTATACCAATCAAATTGGTTCATACAATTTAATTTGTAACCAACAACTGGCTAGCCATTTAGAGTTGCTTCTTTTAGTCAAAACCTTATCAAACTAAAACAGACCTGTTCATGCACTCTTGACTCCATGGTTTTATCATACGCTTTGACCACCAGTCCGTGAAAACCATTCAAAAGTATATGGATTAAACTTGTTTTTGTTGCTTACATGTTTCTGTCTGTAAGGTCCTCGAAGTTGTACCCTCGGATTCGTTGGTGAGTGTCTGAGGCCAGCACGGTCCTGCCGTCACCCAGACACCACAGGCACTGCACTCTCACGCCCTCCCAAGAGTCCAACAAGTTACCATCCAGGTCCTGACAAAGTACATATGTTTTAATGCCACGGCTCAGACAGAACCAAGTGCAGAACCATGAAACATTACTACCAAAAGTACTAACGTGTTACATTATGTCATCATTTGCTTTGAATAAAACATCAAGATCCCATTATCTTACATCTTATGGGGCACTTACACACTGATAGAACTGTCCCCTCTGTCCTCCAGTCACAAAACGTTTGCCATCAGGGTTCCAGGCCACGCTGGTCAAACTATCTTCATGGGACTGGGACATCTTGGTCCGTAGCTCCCCCGTCTGGTCACCAAACAGGTCAGCAGAAAGAAGAGAAAAACAAAACACCGTGTGGGGGAAGGGAAGAGAGAAGAAGGGAAGTAAATATGGGGGAGGGGAGGAGAGGTCATTGAGTACATCCCCATCACCAGTCAATTCTATCAAGACTCCAGGCAGAGCATGTGTTTGCTGCACTGGGATGGAATGACTAGGACTTTAACATAAAGGAAACTCTGTACACAGAAGTGAATGTCCCACCTGAACATTCCAGAGCCATAGCTCAGAGCAGTCATCCGGTCCACAGGCGATCAGGTACATGTCATCTGGACTCCAGGCTAAATAGGACACACCGTATGCATGTCCTTCAAGAGTCCGCAGAAGCTTCAGTTGGTGGCTCTCCTAAACACATTTTTTATGAATTGTGAAAGTGCAAACAACTGGCAAGTACTAATATCATACAAGGTGAATAACCCCAGGCAGTTCTCCAAGCAAGATTTTGCTCAGTCTGCATGACAACAGAATTTTATACTGTAAATGTGTGAAGGGAATAAAGAAAAAGCACAGCATCCCAGGTGTATTTCAGTTAGATACTGTTTGTTCTTGTGTGGTTTTACTTTCCAATGAAAAACACTCAATCCACAATAAATAAGTAATTTTGTAAACTTACTGGATCCACTTGCCAAATGATGACAGTGGTGTCTTTTGAACCAGTTGCAAGTTTTGTGCCATCATTTGAGAATTTGCAGAACCATACTTCATTACAGTGCTCTGTAAGAATCTGCTGGGTGTAACAGGGAAACTGTTTCCTGTAAAACATAGAAAGTGTAAACAATAAGGTAATAAGAAAATGTTGATAAAATGACCGGGTGTGTACAAACCTGCTGCAAACATGATCTAGAAGGAGTGACACTGAGTCGAGGCTATTGTCCAGCTTGGTGTTGTGGTAGAGACAGCGATCTCTCTGTAGCTCTACTGCTTGTTTCAGAAGCGTCTGTAGCCTCCGAGGAGGCAGCATTACAGAAGGTGGAAGGTACGCTGGAAAGAAATACAAGAGTAATGGTACAACCGAATACTTGTCAATCAAAAACTTTTATTGGCCACAGTCAAATAAGCCCCACCAAGTAATACAAGCTATTACGAGAGCGGAGAGACACTCTACTAAAAACACAAAACAATATTTGCAAACTTTTTACTTTGTAATTTGTCCAAGAGTCGAGACCGTGAGGCAGTGCCTTTGCCCTCCCATTCAGCCTTAGCTCTCAGATCCTCTGCATGACTACACATGAGATACCTGCAAGAATCAATGAATTTGATGATTAAAACCAACTCAACAGTAAACATTTTTTACAAAACAACCATGTGTACACAATGTGGCAATGAGACTCAAGTTCTAAGTCAGCTAAGAATTCTGTATTAAAATCTGTAAGCTCAAATAAACTCAAAATTCAGACCTGGTTTATGGGTAATATCTCTATTTCATGTGGGATTGGTCCACTTATAAGGCAATTTCTTTAAAAAAAAAAAAAAAGGAGAATTCCTGTCCTGTCCTCCATCTGAGACCAAATGTGAACGTGAGCTATAAGTAAGTGTATGTAATGTATTTCTAATCCTCTAATCTGTGGGTATATATACAATTGGGAAAAATAAGGTACATTTTTTAAACCTGCATTTCCATGCAACAACTAGCATGTTCAGGCTTACTCTTGAGTCTAGACACAGTGTAGATGATATTAGGTCTGTAACCGTACCCGCTGAGGACATGGATGCGGTCTGTGTTGTATTTGAGCGGTGTCAGCTCTCCTCTCAGAACCTGAAGAGCCTCAAGGACTTTACCATCTTCAAGATACTCCAGGTATTTCTGCTGCAGCAACAGGAACTTCATTCGCTAAACAGGGATACAGACCAGAGCAGGCTTGTGATGAGGGTGTGTAAAAAGATTGAAGAGAACATAAAACACTTAACAAATTTTAACAGAAAACCCAAACACACAGCATCAAGTTGATAGAAAGCCAGAGTAAAACCTTTAAATTGTCTGAACCAAAACAGCAGAAATATGTTCATGACACAATGGCAGTTACAACAGCACAGCTGCTCACTGATAATTCCCAATAGAATTATTTTCAGATTTAGGATTTTTCTATTGTATGGGCAGCAGGAGGTCAGTGCAATTCAACATCATTCTAGATTGTCCTAGAGTGTCACCTCTGGATCTAGCTATAACACAACTCAGTTTGTTTCAGGTTTGGGCAAAAGAGCTTACCACAATAGCGTTTGGAGAATGCATCAGTGCTCTCAGTTCATTGAGATCATTCTCAGCCTGCACCAAAACAAAAGGGGGGAGGTAGAGGGGGGGAGACAAGAGACACAAATGATTAACTCAGCAGTTTCTACATGATATGAAAAACACAGAGCGCATAAAGTGTCATGCCATTACATTAACTGTAACTCATCAAAATAATATGACAAGTCTATAAATGAAAGAAACTGTTCTGGTAAAAAGGAAGAATCATCAACAATTTTAAACACATTTTCAGGTTTTCTACTGTGACCATAGGACATAGCTATCATGCACTCTAACATGTAACACATGTATTATAATTCTTTTCTATGATATCAAAGACAACTTTCATCTAATCACTATCCTGTTGAAGTGTGGTTCTCTAGTCTGTCTCAGACATTTCACCTAAACCATAAGACCAAAGTACACCCCCTTTCCCCTGGTTTTATCTGGCTGAAAGTCTAGGATGAAACTAAAGAATCTAGTTAATAAAGCATAAGATAGATTTATGTTTGATTGTGTGCCAGCAGCACAAAATTTACTGAGTCAATTGATTATTAAGTTCCACTGTGCTGTAGTATAGATAGTAAAATCTAACACCCGAAAATGGTGAATGACTACTCACCTTATCCCACTCCCCCTCCATGACATGATTGCGGAATTTAGTGGCAGAAGGATGTTCGAGTCTGCAGCCTGACTCCTGCATCAGCAGGTCCACTGTCTGACTGCAAACACAGTGACAAGGTAATGTTAGATTATTCATATTCAGATGTAACAAAGTTCCTTTGTGACAAGTTTATGCAAACTTATTCAATAAAGCCCAGTTCAGGAAGCAAATTAGGTCAGGCCATTGATACAATATGTTTTAAACTAATCATGTTCAAGACTTAATGATCACGTAATAAGTTTAATCCGCATTTATTTGCCTTATTTACAGAGCATCATAACCTGAGCTTCCACTGCAGCTACCATTAACCTGTTAAGGATAAACTAACCATCTGTCCACGTAGCACACCTGTGTTAAACACTCACACAGGGTCCAAGGATAAAGGCTGAATAATCTTCAGGGATAGAGCTGAAACCTCTCACATTATGACATCATTCTTGTGTATCAATGGAGTGGCGCAGCACCTTTGTGTTTGCCTCTCATCCAGCTGCACTGTCTCGGTGCATTTCCCTCAGCTCAAATGCTAAGGCCTTGTTTCATAAAAGGCAAAATGGTAAAAAGCCTGCAGCCTCACACTGTGTAAACACAGCTCTGTTAAGATGTCTATATAGTGTCCTGTAATGACAGCTATACCTTCTCAGTGGACACCAAAAGGATGTCTCGCTTTAAGGCAGTAGCAACGGCCCTTTGGAGAAGAGAGTATGCTACTTGAAAAGCCCACTGTGCTATAATTAGATTCAAATACAGAATTTCAATCTAAAACAGCTGGGAGAAGGCGCATTCCTCAGCCGCCATGAAACCAGCGCATTCTGTTCACCACAACCACAACATCATTACAATATTAAAGACGTTGTTTCGTTAAAACACAGACGATAGTTATTTCAGATAATGATCATTGCAGACACAAGAAATCTATCTGTAAAACAAATGTAGTTGATTCAAATGACAGCTGTAGATTGCATAGAGTGCACTCCTGAACTAACCAGGTCGGTTTTCATAACCATGCTTCTTATTATAACACGATGGCTGACATATCCACGTTCCTCCCACTTTATTCTGCACAAACCCTGCTTTTATTGAGGCTGTCAAAATGGAAAGCTACAAAAAAGCACAACAGAAAGCTGCCAATCCGCATATTACGTTTTTGACGCAAGATTGATACAAATATCAGTCTATTTTAACACATCTATTTAATAATTATTACAAATGTTAATTAATAGATTAATCAGGTCGTGTTATATTCATATTTATGCTTCTGTATTCTACTCGGGTTTTCTTCAACTACTAGATGATGTAATGGTTTTATGAGGGCGAAATCTTTTAACATGCAGGCAGCAGCTAAAGAAATGCTATATGTAAAACTACAACATAAGTGTGTTGTAGGTGGAGCTTTTATTAAAGCATACTGATTTTATATTAGGACAAATTGCCACAGCGTACACTTGTGCTGCTAGCTCCCAGGCTAAGTGTTATTGTGCAAGATGGACCCCTTCTTTCTACCAAAGCCGAGCTCACAGGCTAAAACTACCCCATCCCCCCATGTTTGTGTCTGTCAAGCATACTAACAGCGTTTTACCAGCTGCCATTTCGAACTTCCCTTCGAAATAACAATCTTTTGATAATAATTATCTCGTTTATTGTCAATATTGTGTTGGGTGCTAGGGGTTTCCTCGAGTGACACAGAGAATAAACTTACTTTAGCCCTAATCCGTTGAGATGTTGTCCTATTAATCGAATGACATCTTCCTCCGCCTGTGTTAAGCGTTTCTTCTTTTTAAGTTCTGAATTTGAAGCCGTGGTGCCTGCCAACGAGCCCGAACCGGGACCCGTGGAAGCCCCATTGCTGGTACCGACGCTATTCCCGTTGTCCGTGCTGGAGAGGAGCCCATTGGAGTGGCCAGCCGAAGAAGACTCCCCATTTTGTGCGCTATTTAGGCAGGAAATATCTCCGGATTCTTGTCCCTGTCCTGCCCCGTTTGCCTGCATACTGCTGCTAAGGTTGTTGACAATACTTCGGTTAAAGTGGATGGCAGAGGTGGCTTGAGAGTGAGTAGCAAGTCCTAAGACAACTCCAGTTAGGCCTGTTACAACTGCTGAAGCCCCGGGCTCTCCTGCTCCCTCCGCCGCCGAGGCTCGGTGCTTCTTCCGCGGGGGCGGTGACGCTCCACCGGTGTCCGAGTCGGAGGAGGAGGAAGCGGAGGCCAGAGTTTCCTCACCGAGAGCGGCCGTGGTTAGCAGCCGACGGAGCTCCGGGTGGGAAAAGGACGTCTATCTTCCAGATTGAAGGCTTGGTTGTCGGACTCAGAGAGAACTGTCAGTTAATGCCCGTTTTTGTTGTTGTTTCTCAAAACAGCTGCAGCTCTAATGGAGTCCTGACGCACTGACGTAACCGGAAATTCCTACACTACCAAGCTTCCGGGTAGAGTTATAATCCGTAGGCGGTGCATTAAAATTTACTTATAATAATTTACTCTGCTATGAGTGACATTGGTATAATCACTCTTATTTCATATGACACCAGAAAATAAAATCAAATTCAGCAATATGAGCTATTAATAGATTTTCCAACACACATGTATGAATAAAGGTTTGCTTATTAGTGCACTACTTTTTTGAATAAGATTACAGAATCTTACATTCATCTCACAGTCTTCACGTTAGTGAAAAAAATACCAGTCACCATTATAATGAGCTAATGACCTGTTTAATTATGCAAAACATGGCTGACCCACAAGCTGTACCCCTATAGAAAAAGTAGTAGACTGCAAACAACATATTTTAATATGTTGTTTGACGCCATAATATGAATATAAATGATAAAACAATGTATCCATATGCTATTGGGATCAAATCAAGAAATATCTACCACTTGGTGGGGTAGAGCAGTAGAGACTGAAACATTGGTTTGTGCAGGCTTATCTCTGCCTTTCATGAAAAAAGTAAGTAGTTCGCCTTTTCCTTTGACATAAATTGATCCTCTTCGTATAAACCGAAAATCATATTCTTTAAGTATTTTATAGCAATCTTCCACCACCTGAGGAAAAGAAAACCATAAATGAAACATACAAACTATGACATAAAATTATGATGTTCTATTTATAAACTAGGCTCTTTACTTTACCTGGATGTTTCCCATGACTCCAGTGGATTCCATTCTGCTGGCTACATTCACTGTGTTGCCCCAGATGTCATAGTGAGGTTTACGTGCCCCAATCACACCAGCCAGCACTCCACCCTTATTCAGACCTATCATTAGTGAACAGACAAATTTGAGCTTATCTACACTTCTACTACTTGCATCTACTTATTCTCTGCACTGAGATAGACTGACCTATTCGAAGCATGAAGTTGTTAAAAGACTGTTTGTTAAGGTTGTTGAGTGTGACTTTCATTGCCAGAGCGAATTCAGCCAGGTCAGCGAGATGTTGCCAGCGCTGAATCAATGAGGGCTCTTCAGACTGTGAAACAGTAGCTTTTAATGTAGTTATTTCAGTCTTAGATCAAGGATGTAATGTGTTTTTTCCTAAGATTTTACAAACCTTCAGATTGTTGTATCCATCTGAGATACTTTCTGTGGTGAGACCTGAAGCTGCCATGTAGGTGCTGCCTATGGTCTTGATCTTAGTTATACAGCGGAATTCATCTCGATCTAACAACTAGACATACACATGACAGCAAGTTTACAACAGAAATATAAAGAGCACATTAAAAAACAAGGAGCTGACTTACACTGTCAAAGTCTGAAATTATCTCATTAAGAATCCGAAGGCACTCAAGGCCTCCGTTGTTAATGCTCTCTTCTGTGTAGAAGTCAGAAAAGTTGGGGATAGAAGCAAACATCACGCCGATTTCTTCATATGACTGGCTGTACAACTCCTACAAATGCAAAACTTTTAAAATGTAAATACTGCACATATATACAGTATAAAATGCAGATATATTGAAGAGCCAATGTGTAAGTATAAAGGTAGCCACAAGGTGACACTGTTTAGTAGTGAACTGTTTGAGGTGCTGGTAAATTAAATAAAATATACAAACATGACTTTATCAACAGAGCCACAAATATTCCATATTGCCATACATACCTCATCTCTCTTCTTTGTGCCTAGGAAGTGTTTGGCTACATGCTCTGGCAGCATGTTGGTGACCAGTGCTTCATTCCAACGTCTCATTTCAAAGACTTTTTCCTTTTGTTCATGAACACCAATTTTCCATAGAAACAGCTTCCTAGACTGATGCTCTAACTACAAAAACATAAAAGCAATGCTATTTTTACAATAACATATTCCAATAAATCAGTGGCTATATAATACCAGTTGGTGTGTGTAGCCTAATTAAAGGGTAACTATAAAACGTACATGACGGGCAAAAAAGTAAAAGCCAATCATCATAACTATTATCATCATAGTCATAAGGTACTTGGTCGGCACAGTAGATGTCCTGTAAGACAAACACACATAATTACAATATAGAAAACTCACTAGCTAACATTAATTTGCAGACTATTTCTTGCCTGTAACTTTCAAACTGTATCAAATCATAAAGTTCGTAAAGGTCACTCCAACTGTAGATATTCACCGCTCCTGTAGCTGTGACAACCAGCACCATGAGGCCCAGTTTGATCAGGTGGCTGACCTGCACTAACATCGCCGTGGCAATAAGGGACATGACTGCCATGAAGCTATAGTGTTTGGGATTTTTGGCACAGTCTCTGTCCCCTACAGCCTCCAACACCAAACCAGTAGAGCTGTTGAGAACGCGGAGTGATGGAGGAGCACAACTGAGCTAAAACATCAAAGGAAATCAACAAGGTTAGTCAAAATAGTTTTCATAGTTGTTTGTTCCTAAAGGGGAACTATGTACATTTTCTGGTGGAGGGTCAGCCTCCTACTTGTCTCATGGAGATGTTATTAATTTGCCTGGAATATTTCACAGAATTTAAATTATATATCTTGCATTTATTTAAATTACGGGTGCATTTTACAGTGAAGAGGGTCCCATCTCCATAGACCAAACAGCTATATTGTAAAAACAATATCATCTCCATGGAGACAAGAATGTGGTGTACCCCTCCACCAGAAACGTTACATAGTGCACCTTTAATGCAAGCATCTGAGCTTCAAGTCAAAACATTTTGATTGGCATTTTACATGGCAGCTACAATGAAAATAAATGCTCATTTTGTGTTTCATGTTGTAGTTAGTGCTAAAAAGCAGCAGTGTGCGTAACAGACTGCTCCTGTGGGAGCATGACAAATGAGGCAGCAGGCAATGACACAGACAACTAATGAATCCCACTGGGAACAAGTACTCAAACACTTATAAGACACTGATTGCTTGATGAGGACAAAGTGGAAACATGCAGATGGAAAATAAAGTGTTTGGATAGCATGGAATTTCACAAACATGCCATTTTGATCCCATTGCTGATCATATAATTTGCCAACACAAAGCAGTATTTTTTGTTTTCTTTGTTTTTATATTCAGATGTTATATAATTAGAAATGTGTATAAGTATGTGCAGTTATTTTGTCATTTGACCACTCTAAAAAACTTTATAATCAATCATGTATCTCACAGCAACTAACTACAAACATTACCATATCAGCAATCACAGTCATGGTCAGAACAAAGATGGCTGCCATGGCCCATGTGTTCCTGGCCCAGCGTGTTCGATCAATCCATAAAGAGAAAGACACCAGCCTTTTTGAGAACATCTGTGGCACACAATGAGCATAATTAGACAGATTTAACTATATTATACATGTGTTGGAAATGGAATGAGCTGATAAAATGGTAAAGTCAATTACATTTTTCTAGGGCTGTGCAATTAATAAAATTTTATTTGGGATCAAGATTCAGTCATGTCTAATTGTCAAAGAGACCTACAACCAATCTTCTGTCAGCAAATGCATGTGCTTTTGAGCAGAATTCAGACGTTGGAGCAAGAAATTTGACAATTATATTGTGTTGGCAATAATTAATAGCCTATATGTAATAGTTTGTATGTTCTGGAAATTAATATTGAAATAATTTGTTATCAAAAAACAAAATCAAATCAAGTACAAAATTGTGATCGATGAAGATGAGGAAAAATAAAACTTGGTTAACCATAAACCATCCTTCTATGCAATGGATGGACCAAAGGGGCCCTTCTCCAGATCTGGAGCTGGGTTCAGCTGCAATAATATTGAATTAATTTTAATCTGTAGCTAAATAAAACTGTGATACTTCGCTTGCAAGCTGGGATGATTAACCTTCTCTTACTTCAGGGTTTCAATCACAAAATGAGTCAACACTTGGTCCGTTCTTACCCTGGGGAAGACAGCAGCGAGGGAGCAGACAGTAAGGATAAGCAGTAAAACCTCTCCAACAGCAAAAGTTACATAGTTTACGGCCAACCTGAAATGAGACCAAATAGAATATCTATATTGTAGATTTGTTTCGTGTCAGTTTATAACAGATTTTAAAACAAGCACACAAACTCACAGTGGGTCTATTAAAACCTGCATGGCTGTGATGAAGAAAAGCACCATGGCACAGCAGGAAAAGGCGGCTCCACTCCTCTTTTCTTTCTCTGATGAGTAGTGCTCCTCTAGCTTTCCGTCCACAAAGCTCAACGACAGAGGGTTGAACTTGTTTTCTTTCATTCTTTTAGGGATGGACAAAACCAGAAACTTAAGACAGTGGCTATGTATATATGTTTACACCATAGATTTGATCATTATCTGATTTCTGGATTTATCAGATTATTGAATGTAATGTAAACAGGATCTGATATGAGTAAACTGATTGTTCACATCTGGGCAGGGTGTGACAAAAATAATAAAAAAATGATTCATTGTACTTTATCTTTTAAATACAACAGTTATTCTAAAAAAATACATTGATTAACTGACATGTGTCACCAGGTGTTTTTGATTATCAGATTTCTTATGTGCATGTAAACACACAACAATAATCTGATCTGATTTTTGGCTTATCTGATTATTGTAGTTTTTCTGACTGTGTAGTGTGTGCTTAGTGACTGCTTTATAAAGTGTGTCTGTTTATGCTTACATTTGCTGTGTTTCTCTCTCTAGGAGCTCTTGCTGTAGACGCCTGTTAATCACTTGCTCCTCAACAAATTTAACCCTTTGAGACTGTCAATAAAAACAGGAACAAAATATAAACAAATATATGTGCCAATAATGCATCTTTTTTTTCTTTTTATGATTATATACAGTATTTAAGCTATTAACAAGAGGACAGATTAAATAAAATCTTGTCTTAGTGGTATGTTGTACCTGAATAGTAATTTTAAAAGATTACCTCATGTTTTGTATCTGTTGTTGCCTGGTGGGATGCTGTTGTTCCATTGCTTGACGTAGTGTTTATCAACTGGTTTGAATTTTGATTTGCCAGTGTTCTTGGTTTCTATAAATGGGAACAAACATGCATAAAAATCTAAAGGCGTAAGATACAGGTATTGGAATAACAAATATTAGTTTCAGCACTTACACTTTCATTCAGTCCATTTGCTTTGTCCTTTGGCACTATGACCAGGTATGTTTCAATGCCTTTTTCCATCAGATACTCACACCTCTCGCCTCCATTACCAGGCTCCATCTCAAACTCTCCATTCAAACTGTCCCTTGTGCTTTGGGAAATGTGCACTCTCCTGTTTCAACACACATTAGGAGTTGACAAAAATAAATATCTTGATCATTTTTGTGATTATCTTTATGACAATATTAGGGCAAATCCAGAAATGTGTTAAAAGTGTGACAAGAATGTGAATGGACTGTAAAATGATCAAAAAACCGTAGAAATATCTGTGAATACTGTTATTTGAAAAAATTCATTGCAAGATTTAGTTATCTTTTTTTTTTTTTTTTTTACATAATTTGTTGCAGTATACATTTTTCAATACACCTACCACTTTATACAAATGAACACTACTAACATGTAAAGGCTATTTATACTGAAAATGGATACAGTTTTCTTACCCAGGAATACCTCCAGACTCCATCTTATTGGCCACAGTGACATCAGTTGACCAGACATCAAATTGCCAGCGCTTCTGCCCCAAGACCCCGCCCAGCACGGTGCCAGTGTGGACTCCTACTCGCATGTCCACATCTGTTTGAGTCTTTTCTCGCACATACCTAAGTGTATTTGTTACTCTTGTTACTAGTAACTCTTGTTACTAGTATTCTTTCTTTATTAAATATAGAAAATATTAGCTATAGAGAAGGTACTTACGATATAGCCTCTACCATGGATAGGCCCATATTGATAGAGCAGGCAGCATGGTCTTCTCTGAAGTCTGGAAGACCACAGATGCAGTAGTAACAGTCGCCAAGAATTTTAATCCTTAATTGGTGATGTTGCTGTTACGTAAACAAAGCAAGCAATTAGTTTGCAAAATCTATAAATAGTTTCCCCACAATACCCCCATAGTCTGGACTGGGGGTACACAATTAAATTTTCTGTATTTGTGTTTACATTGTGAGCTCACTTTAGTTCATATTATCAAAATAAGAGAAAAAAGTATGCAGTAAGTAAGTAAGTAAGTAATGCAGAAACACTAAAGGTATTGCAATTAGGTTGTGATCCTTAATTGAACAGAAAATTAACAAACATTCTTTGTTTCAATACTAGTGTATGAATTGAGTTGTGATATCTTTACATGCATTATGGCTGCATATGAATGTAATTTTCAACCAAAAAATGGGCATTTTCTTCTGTGGTACAGCCCTACATCAGAAACTTACTGCAGCCAGTTTGTCAAAGCGAGCAAACAGTTCATTAAGAAGCTTGACAAGTTCCTGAGCACTACAGGTGGAGGAGAGTTGGGTGAAGCCTACAATATCTGCAAACAAGATACTAAAACACAGAAGTGACTGAACAAGTGTTATATTACAATCCTTCATATGACAACTATCAAAAAAAAACAAAAAACATGTTAGTTTTACCTAACGTTTTCATGGCGGTACATGTACATAGTATTAAACTGCTGCTGTCTCTGCACCTCCTTCTGATCAGCCTGGTTCTTCATGCCCTGTAGCATCTCATCAGCAATGTGTTTAGGCAGAATAGACAATAATAACTCCTCCTGCAAGACACACAGAGCAACACAGGTGCCAGTGAAAAGACTGGTGAAGCATGAGAAGAGTGGCAGTAAGTGAATGATGATTAAAAAACAATCCCGTCAGGTGGTCATGTGTGGTTTGTCACCTTATCTCCATGGACTGGATATCAACATAATGATTTGATATGTAGCACAATACATAGGTCACAACATGCATGTGTAGTTTGCTCATAGTTCACAAAATGTAGAGTCAATTTAATAAAGTGCTAGTTTCTGAACAGAACTTCACATTAAAGAATGTCAATAATTATAATAATAATAAGATCACAAAAATCTACCACTGGAGAGGATTTTCACTATTAACAACTGAATTGGTATAATAAATACATAGTGTTGTAAAAGCTAAAATATATATCATTTGTAACATACAACTAATACAACCCTCTATTCTTGTATTAAACATGTGTTTTACTAATTATAATGTTTGGAAAAAGGGGTGACTAATGGTTTAAATTGTGATTTTTTTTCCTGTAAACCATATAGTACATAGCAATGTCTTAAAGCGTCCATCTCTGTCGGCACAGATAGATTTGACAAGTGTTTTGCATATTGCATATAAAACAAATAGATGTTGTTCTTGGGTGTTTTTGTTGTGAGTTTGAGGCACTGTATGAAGTCAGTTATCTTCAGAAAAAACTGCAGTTTTTTTCCTAAATGGCTGTAATTTTGTACGTGATGATAAAATGATGGCCTGAGAGGAAGATAAGACCCCAAATAGACATGTGGACAAGGATGCACAAGGGGTGCTCCCCTCATCCATAGTAAGTAATGTAGATTACAAACTACTCTTGTCGCAATCTTATAGCTGTGTATTTGTTTCTTTCCACAGTGTTTTCTTACTATTTGGCTTTGAATAATCTACCTTTTATGTAATTATATTACTTTATTATGCTTTTATTACTTTGTTATACTTAACTGTGTTTCTAACTAAGCCTATATTTTTACTTACTACTTATACTATGAACAATGTACTTTTCTTTTTTTTTTACATTATTCTAAAGAACTGTATGTAATTGTGTCCCCTGCATTTATATTTTAACCTTTTCTGATGGAAGTTCTCCTCAAGAAGCAGAAGAAGTACAGTTTGGGAACAGAGTTGGAGACAGGTTTGCTGATGCTGCTGGTGATGCCCTCAGACCTGCTCATGTCATCTCAAGTGCCCTGGTCAGGCCTCACCCCCAACCACCCACACTATCCCAAAGTGGATCCACTATGTCCAGCCCCTCTCCTCAGTCACACACAAGTACATGGTTGATCTGCAGGTCTTTGATGAGGAGCTGTGCGGAGATCTCCTGGATGTCCCCCCATCCAGATTTCACAGTTGTTCCGTGTGCACTCTGCACCACCTTGGCACAACAGTCACAGCTCCTCTCAGACCTCACTTATCACATAAGACCCCACCCAGACAATGTGACACTTTGTGCAAAATAAGCATACCTTGCAATGTGACATGTGACAGGCTAAGCCCTGTCATTAAGTGGATAGAACTGTTTCAGATATATCCACTCAAATGAACAAACTAAAAAAACGCCTGAAAAAAGACATTTATGTGAGCCTGCAATTAGGACACTTAAGGCTCTGAGACAACAAAATTTTAAGTTTGATTTTTGTAATTTCCAAATTTTAACTGCTATACCTTTTGGATCTATATAAAATAAAATAAGACAAAAAATCAATTTTGTTTTTTGTTTTTTCTGGTTATTAGACACTGGTTTAAGCAATATCATACATTATAACAGCCAATACTTGTTAGATTCTCCCAATTACAGTACTTTTGGACAAGTGTGTAAACTTTCATGAACATAGGACATTATTTAACAGATTTATTCAATACAAAGAATAAAAAGTACCACGCGGACAGTAAATATTTCAGACATTAAAGAGTATTCAAGCATCACATAATATAAAATTTAAAAATTTGTTTTATTGATGGTGTACAAGTCATTGGATTGTAACTTCTTCTGCTAATAAAGTTGTAATAAAATAGTGTAATGAACCTAATTGTGAACTGTATCTAATAGTGCGTAATTTCATCCCTGTGTAAGGAGCAGAGATTGTGTTGGCCTAACTATAATGGGAAACTGGTCCCGAAGGGTGACACTGCTAACAACAACAAACACTCCAATCCCCCTATTAGTGTTTAATGAAAGCAAACAGACTTCTCATTAGAAGTCAGGGGGAGACATAATGGCCCTGACTGTGCATGTTTGTGTCACCTGCTGAGTGCTCTGATCCTCCAGCGTTAGTTTGACCTCCAGTGATTGGCGTGCCTCAAGAAAAGCTGTCCTGTACTTCCTGTCTGCCATGTAGTATGACATCACCCCCACTGTGGCCGCACACAGGTACAGCATCACATCAGCTAGAAGCTACAGAGACAAAAGTACAGTTTACTGTGTTTAATTATATAAACGGTATACAATTAAATAAAAAAGCCTTTTTTTATTTGAGTAATTACTTCAGTGATAATTTTATGAGTCATTGATTATCTTTCATTTTAACCTCAACAATTACAGTTTTGTTACACACATTTTTTTCCCAATTAGGATTCAGATGATTGTGGTTTGAGTGAGGTACACCCAGGACAACTAACCTCTTGTTTACTGGAAAGCAGCCAACTAAATGCCTATTTGGCATATGTATAAACACAGACATATGAGTTGTTTTACATAGAATCTACATAAAATTAAAATTGATATTGATAATGTTGATGGACAGTACTATGGCAGTCTATATTGGCTCTAACTGAAAATTTGATACTTATGCCCCTCTTATCCCCAGACCTACTTATAACCTAAAAAGTAGGCCTACCCATTCTTTTGTTTACCTGTCTGACCAGCAAAGGCCCCTGCAGGTCCTCGTTGAACCTCTGGGCCACAGTGACCCCCTGCACGAGCACGTGCACCCCACAAGAGACGGCACTGAGCAGGAGCAGAGGCACGAGTTTCAGCGGCAGCGTCAGGAAGGTGGAAAAGGTGAAGAAGGCCTGCCATCCCACCGAGTTACTGGCGTGATGAGCTGGCTCATAGTTTAGCCCCAAGTAACACAGAACGTGCACACTTATCATAAGCCACAGAATGTATGGCACTGCCCCGCGTAGAACAGGTGATGTGGGAAGTTTTTGCAAGTAACACAAAATGTAAAGCACTATGTCTGCGGCTAAACCCACCGCCGCTACCACTATCATGGCCACTTTGTCCTGTGTATAAACAACAGCGCACATGATGACGATGAAGCTGTTGAAAAGCGCGGCAAACATGACCATAACCAGCAGACTTTTCTGTCTCTGCCGGCAGAAGTAGCTTTGGTAAAGTCTCTCCAGTGAGTCGGGCGTAAAGGTGAGACGCACGGCGCGCGGGACGCAGTGGCAGCACCGGGTCTCGGACACGATGACCCCTCCAGCCCGAGCCCGGCCACGTGCATCGTTATTCCCGGAAATCTGGACAGAATATTCCGCAGAGAACTCCACAGACTGACCCCTGTGCGCCGTTTGGACCCGGTCTACTGCCATTGTGTTTTTTTCAAGTAAGTAATCCGCAGGTAGGCTAATACTGCTTTACAACACTTTAAAAAGAAAAGTTAAGTTCCACGTGTGCTCCATTTTCAAAATCACTTAACAAAAATATACATGTCATTCACAAGAGCATCCTAAGAAATTCACTGAATTTTATACATGTTTTTTTTTAAATAAGTATTGAGTGTCATCTCCAAGACTGTCTTTCCAAGCCTTCAAAATCTTTATCCAAAATTGTGGATCCATACCTGCTGCCTTATCAAGCAATAACCCTAACTGAACAAACTGTTGAAATATTTACAGAGGTCTGATCATCATGAATCTCTCCCGTCTTCTGATGTTATGACTCTACTCTCCTCCCACTCATCCCCCAGTCTGCCTCTGCTCTGTTACTGTTGCTAAGATGAAACCAAAGTACCTTGCACTCACATCTTGGGAAAAGAGGCAATACGACTCATGAGGAGGTGAGAGGAGGGCCACTTATAACACTCTTAACAGCCACTTGTGCAAAAGAAAACAATTTTATTGAGTAAAACTTTTTACAGCAGTTGTTTCACACTTAGGCCTATATATCAGTAGTGACTGGACCTACGTACCGTGGCCTTGTAATGGCATGTTCTTTCCTGAATATTTATATTTATAATATTTATTTATGGCGCTTGTAAGAACAAAACACCAGAGTATAGCGAAAAAAGAAAACAAATCAAACAACCTGGGCAAACAAGACAATAGATAAATTAGAATCAGAATTAGTTTTAAATCATTAGAAAAAATATTATAAATACATAGGTCTATGAAGTCAGAGCTCCAATTCAGAAAAGCAAAAATCAACATACACACAGACACATAGAATTACAGTTTGAATCACTAATAGGGATAGGCTTATTTTATTTTCTTATACTGAATCAACAACCCAAAATTATAAGACACACAGACACAGTCACTGTGTGTTTTCCCTTTCTGCAGGTGCAGGTAATGATCTCCCTAACATACCTAACAGAGTGCCTCCCAAAGCCAGTGCTAAGGCCAGTAACACCCCTACAGTCCCGAGCTTCCCCAGAGCAGCTGTACCTAACACTGCCACTCCCAGCGCCCCAGCTCCGATCGGTGCTGCTGCCGCGGTGACCGTTTCCATGCCAATCCCTTTAAGCAGCTCCGGCCCTGTGAGAAGTCCCTGGCGGAGTTGCATCCTGGTGTTGAATGGGCTTTTTGGTGCACCAAGGACATATGAGCCCATTGAAACAAGGACGACTGTAGTGAGCTCTGATGTCCCCATTAGAGGAGAACTCAGTACTTTAGTAGCTGCAATCACTCCAACAGCAACTGAAGTAATAGTTGTTAAAAATGAGAATCTTGAATCATACACTTTTTTTGCCGCGACACTTGCAGCTGAAAGTGATACTGCTGCAACTACAGTGACTCCCAATATTCCCCCAGTGCTGCTTCTTGCCCCTAAACTTGGCACATTGTTCCAGATGGCTCTTAGTGCAATTGCTGACAAAACAGAAGTCCCAATTGCTATGTTTCCAGCCATCTCTGTCCCCACATCAACCATGGCCACTGTCCCCAGGCCTGCTCCTAATATACCTGCTGACAGAAAGGCCACCCAAAGGACAGACTCTATCATAATTACCATTTCTGCTTCTGAGCTGTCCTCTAGTTCACCTGCTCCTAACCCCACACCAAACCCAAGTATTCCCACTACGACTGAGTAAAAAAATACACGCTCCAGTAATTTGCATTCAGTCACGCATTTGGGTCTGGGCGTCATTCTTTCGGTCAGGGCTTTCCGAAGAGCGCATAGGAAAGAGATGGTTACTCCGGTGAGAAAAAGTCCAAGTAAGACACCCATTCTTCCATAGTAGACACTGACATAGAGGGTGACAAAGATTATGGACAGTGCTTGTGTCAGTTGATTTATATTAGAGTAGAAGAACACTGCAACTACTAAAATCAATTGAACTATGATGTACACCCCCAGCGGAAGTAGACCCCATAATACCCCTGTAATAGCTGCTCCGAATATCAAAGAAACTGATGTTGCCAGTGCAGCCAGCCATGGTATATCAGATCCAATACGTTTTAGTAGCTTTGTCACCATGGCAGCAAGTAGAAAGCCATTTCCTAGAGAAATGAGCATTGAGGTGCATAATAGACAGGAGGTTATGACCCCAACTCCAGTAGATCCAGCTCGACTGGCGGCCTGAACTGCAATAGGGAGCAGTGTAGGGTCTTCACTTAGGACTGGCTCCAGAGCAAATGAGGAGGCCTCTGCAAAGGCAAACCCAGCTGCTGTGCTTCTAAGAACGCTCCCCAGCAAAACAGAGACACCTAGAGGAAGTAATTGAAAAAAAACAAAAAAAACAGTGAATGAGACTATTTTTGCAGCTTGTAAATGACGCAATGTCATTATGCAATGCAGTATGTTTTTACATATAATGAAGTAATGAATATGACAATATGCTGAGTGCTGACAGCTGGATGCATGTTTCAACACAGCGCTGTCACTTTAAGAGAAAATGAAAGTGGTTGAACAACTCCATTATGAAACTTAAAACTAAGAAGAACAATTTAACGTCTCAAAAAAAGGTCTGTTCCACAAGTACAGTATCTTATGAAACTAGTGCTCACTTAATTCATACTTATCTGCTTCACACAAGTTATAGAAAAGCTAGAACAGTCTCTAGTTGCTACAGCTTGTTGATAAGGACTAACGCTAAGCAATATTGGAAACAGTCAATGGAAGTCTTAGTTTGATAATAACATAGACCTAATTTTATATGCAGTGTTTTAATAAACCTACCCACTGGTTCCTCCATTGCCCCACGCTGCATCTGGTCCATTGACTACAGCTCTAAGCTCCACCTTTTCCTGTTCAGAGAAGAAATTAATAAAACACATTAATTATAAACTAGTCAATTAAATATCCATTTCATTCACTCATATCAATTAACCTGGCATATTGCACCTATGCAATATGCCAGGGCATATATAGGCTGCAATGATAAACATACTTGACTTATCTGGAAGGTAAAAACTATTCTTTAACAGCTGCAGTACATCCAGAATGCTGCTGCTCGGGTCCTGACTAGAACTAGGAAGTACGAGCACAGTCCTGTCCTCAGGTCTCTGCACTGGCTTCCTGTGGCTCAGAGAATAGACTTTAAAGCAGCTCTGCTTGTGTACAAGTCTCTCCATGGCCTAGCACCAAAGTACATCTCCGAAATCTTAGTGCCATATGAACCATCTCACACTCTGAGGATTTCAGGAACTGCCCTCCTGCTGATGCTCAGAGTCAGGACTCAACATGGGGAATCAGCATTTCAGTTTTATGCAGCTAAAACCTGGAACAGACTTTCTAAAGATGTGAGACAGGCCTCTACTTTGACCATGTTTAAATCCAGGCTCAAAACGGTTCTGTTTAGCTGTGTATATGACTGAAAGGTTTTTATTCTGCACTCTTCACTTTTAATATTAATTTTATGATAATTATTTATGATTAGTTAAGTGTTGAATTATTGTATTGTGATTTTAATGTCTTTCTTATTATATAAAGCACTTTGAATTACTTTGTGTACGAATTGTGCTATACAAATAAACTTGCCTTGCCTTGCCTTAACTGTATTCCTCTTAAACCAATATTATGAAGCTGCAGTCCTGGCTTGATGGAGATCGACGGCCTTATAGACTTAAAGATTATTTTTTTATAGCATATGCATATGAATAGGTCGTTCCAATTAAATTGCTTTGTATATTTGTTCAAATCTAACTCAGCACTGTTTCTGAAAATATAAGAGTTTAAACTTCCGGTTCAGTCAGCTGACAGTGACGTTGCGTCATATGATCGCCGCTTCTGTATAAACAGGCACGGAGTGGTGCGTGTTTATTTTCCATTCCCCGTCGTTCGCGGTACCGAAAAGAGCCGTCTGCTGCTGTTCGAAGACGAGAGTTTGGACACTTTCACCTGAGCGAATGTCCTAGCACGTTTTTAGTGAGTATGGCATAATTTAGCTGTTTATTTCCCTTTTTACAGTGAGCTTGATAACCAGGCTACTAGTATAGAGTTGTCTTCCTACTGAAAAGTAAAGATCGTGCACTGTAAATTGTAGGCTCCTTTTTAAAATGGTGTTTTCATTTATTGCATTTTATTTTATAGGTTATTAGGCCTATATCTTGGTCTTCCTACTGAAAAGTAAAGATCGTGGACTGTAAATTGTAGGCTCCTTTTTGTTGGACTATACACATTAATACACAATAGCTACATTTTAGATTACAAAGTAGCCCTACAAAGACATTTCATTTTTCAAAAATGTTTGGATTATAAAGTGTAAGGGTAAAGTGGGGTACTGGGTGTGCAGTAATGTGTGCAGTCTTGTGATTTTTGTGGAATGGAAGTCACCTAGCAGGTTGTAGATTTTGACAACCCTGAGTCAACTAAGAACGGTAATGTTCATGTATGAGCAATAGCTGGTTTAACTTGTGAGGTGTTTATATTGTCTGTTTGAATAAGGGGAAGAACCTCATCTTTTTGCTCAGTAAATGAAATTGTTTACAGCAACTCAGCACTTAATAGTGACGGTGAAATTCTGTAACACTTTATAATAACTACACCTTAATAACAAAGACTGAATTCATAATGAACAAACAGTTTATGAAGAATGATTCCTACCCTAACTTACTAAGTCTGAAGTAATAAACTATTCAATAATTATGAATTAAATCTGATGAATGAATCTTTGTTCATGCTTTATTAAGGCTTATTAAGGTGTAGTTATTTTAAAGTGGTAACTGAAATTCTTGTCTCATAGTTGCATGTATACAAAAGCATCTTAAAATGTTTTCTTGTGAGTTACAGTAACCCTTCACATTAATATTTGGTGTGGAGGCAGAAGGAAATGTCAGCACATTTTTTTATTGTGTTATTATAAGTTGCGTAACACAAATCTTATCTTACTGATCCCTTTCTTAGGAATGTATCGATCTGTTATATTTTTGGCTTGGACCCTGTGTGTATCAGCTCTTGACAATGGCCTAATGTCAACTCCACCCATGGGCTGGTTGGCATGGGAACGATACCGCTGCGACATTGACTGTGAGAATGATCCTAAAAACTGTATCAGGTAAGACAACCTTTAAAATGTAGCAGGGAAATTTTATTTTTCTAATATTAATTTGATTAAACTTAGCCCTAATCAGCCAGTTATAGCCAATTAAGTAGACATATTCTCATGTACTTAGTATTAAACTACCATTCCATACGTAGTTCATTATTGTACATTTTGTTTATTATAAATCACAAATTTGATCTGCTATGACTTCCTGTTGAAAACTGCAGAACTGCATTTCACCATAGAAAGCAACTGTTTTTTATTTACATGTTTTTATGTTGAAAAAAAATGTCTTGATAACATTTTTTAATTTTGACCCATATGTCACCCAGAGTCAGATTTTAAAAAATAAATAATTGCAAGTAATAGCACAGCAGTGGGTGGAGATAGCGGTAGGTGAAAACAGAAATCTTCTGAGCACTCAAGTCTCAAATGCAGGACAATACAGGACTGCTGAAACGCGCACAGATTAATCAAAATGCTACTTTGAGTAAGATAATGATGAGGGAACACTGTTATAATGTGATTTTAAGGTATAATATGTCCCCTTTAAATGGCTTGTTAAATTATATACTGTGACCATTTTGTGTTTTAGTGAAAAACTCTTTATGGACATGGCAGACAGACTCTCGGAGGACGGCTGGAGAGAACTGGGATATGTTTACGTCAACATTGATGATTGCTGGTCATCAATGCAGAGAGACAAAGATGGCCGACTTCAGGCTGACCCCAAAAGGTACAGTACCATATTGTTACAATACGTAATTTGCTTATTTTGTTATCCACAAGCCCTTAAGCAATAAAAATTCAGCGTGACAGTCATGAACGTGGACTATAATGTTTGCTACAGGTTCACATG
>KN486786.1:7751-41504 GCA_000787095.1 Periophthalmodon schlosseri | reverse complement strand
AATGCCTCCTGTGAAGCCACAGTGCGTCATTATGTCATACTTCTGTACATTGCATTAAATGCATTTGCATGTAATAACGTTAACTGAACATGCACTTAAACAGTGTTTATTTTTGTTATTTTTAAGATATGACACCACTCTGGCTGATGCCTGCATTGCCTTAAGTCAGAAATGGATTAAGGTAAGGTCTGTAAAGGAGTTCAGTAAAGTTTTCACTTCTTTAAAATGCTTGGTATTTTTCAGGCCAAAGAACAGGACCTGGACGGTTTCAAGGAGTCAGACATAAAAGCTTTGTCGTCTCACCAGCTTATTGAGTTCTTGTCCCTTTTGCTCCAAGAGGTAAACATTCATGTTCTAGCCTTTTCTAGTCAATGACGCAGATAATATTTTTTTCTTGTCCTCAATTTAGGATCCTTTACCCCTGACTCATGTAAAGAAGATGCAGGATCTTTACAACTTCAACAGTTACATGAACTCTGAAATCCGCTTCCGGTGAGTGGCAAGAGATTCAAAAACCTTGGAGTAATATGACATTTTAAAAACTCAAACCGTTTCTTTTCAGATGGCTGCGCTTATGTGTGCGCTCAAAATGGGAGGAAATGGTCCCAGTGGCTCTGAAGATGGCAACAGAACAGGGCAGGCTTAAGTTTACACGGCCACTTTTCAGGCAAGTTGTGTACTGCTTGTAAATGTTTACTGGCTTCAAAAATCAAGTATTTTAAAGGCACAACTTGAGACTTGGCTAGAAGGACGCAATAACAACCATAGTCAATAAAAAACATATGACCATATAAAATGTATATTGTGTACATTTTAAATTATATCAAAAATGTAAACTGTTAATATTCATTTTGAGAATTTTCACAAGTGCCTACCTTCTGTCAAGGCTCGATAGGCGAGTGGTGGCTACATAGTGGCTCACCACAATGTGAAGTAAAGTTGCGAGGGTGGTGGCCTGAGTCATTGCCAACTTGTCTTTTGCAACAACCTTGTTATTTCTGTTGTAACGCTGTCTATTGCTTCAGCAAGGTTCTGTCTAAAATAAATCATCTATTTGTTTGTAGGGAGGTGTACACCTTTGAGAAGTATCGTGAAGAAGCGGTGCGGGTGTTCCTAGCCCATCGTGCGGCCATGCACCCAGTCACAGCTGGATTGGTGGCCAAGGCCCTGAAAGTAGAGCAGAGCCAGAGCACTGGTGTGTGAACGCCACGTTTCATCACAAAGGAAGACGCCTTATTGTCTCATGTCAAGTCGTACATATTTTATAAACGTAAACATCCGTTATGTAATCTTCGATCCTCAACCACGTTTTCACCTCAGGGTTGACATTTTTAATAAAACAGGAACCTACTTTCAAACATTTGTACCAGCTTGTCTTAAGTTGATTTTACATTGAGTTAGGTGTAATGACATAAGGCATAGATTAGTGATGACAATCTACACCTAAATTGTTGGCACAGTTATTAGACAAATATTTTTGAATATATTGAACATATAACACCCCTAACTAAAAATCAAAAGTTCAGAAGCATTGAAAAGGCCACAGTGCTCCTGCAGTTTATGACCCAAAAATAATTTATAGACAACACAACCAACAGATCTGTTGACTGAAAAAGTAATCAATGCATGTAAACAATGAAGGCAAGTTTATAAAGTATAGCACACGGAATGTTGTGTCCCTGTAATGCAGCTAGTCCCAGTTTAGTCCCAGGCCTTTGGAGAGCATCAGTGCCTCCAGGTCCTGCACCTCCAGACTCTCCTGCAGCCGCTGCTCCTCCAGCAGAGACACTAGTGTGTCTCTCTGCTCCACCACTTCCAACATCTCCTCCAAGATCAACCGCTCCTCTTCAAGTTCTGGCGCCCCCTTCAGGTGGTCTGCAGACACCGAAATTTAGGTTCCATTTTTTTATATTCAAATTTTCAAACCATGAGTTTTAAAACATTTATTTTCTAATAACATTCCTAAAGTGCTTTGACTTACCATCTACTGCCATCCTTTCTCTTAATTCTTGTTGTAGCCGACTCTGACGGTCCTCCAGCTCCAACTCCCGGGCGCTAATGGTGCAAAGAACCACCAAAGATAAATTCTCATGGAATCAAATCAATCAAAGATATAAAGTTAATGAAATTACTCACAATATCATCAGCTCAGACTCATAGCGAACTAAAGCATTTTTCTGTTGAACCAACTGGAACCACTGCTGCATGAGCGCTGGGTTTTCCAGTTTACCTAAACCTGACATACATCATATGGCATGAACATGAGATATTAGATATGAACAGCAACTTCACAGAAATGGGTTTTGCAATGATGAAGTAAACCCACCACCAAGGTAAAGCTCAAAGTCTTGGCTGTCACCAGATTCTCCCCAGTAATCTGAAAAACATTAAATATAACTTCTTATTTCTAAATTGTTATGATGTGTCTACTCGTGTGTGTGTGTGTGTGTGTGTGTGTGTCTGTACCGGCTTCCCCTCTTAGAGCTTTCTCTACTGCCACTCCTCTAGCCTCCAGCAGTCTCTGCTTCTCTTCCACCTGCTGCAGCTGCCTCTGAATTACCTACATATTATGACACAGTAAGACCTCTGCCATGAAACACTATAGTAACATTTAGAGGAAGGGTAGAGGATTTACTTGAGCTTTGTGAAGTCTCTTGAGTTGCTCCTGTTTTGCCAGTTTTCGAGCAGCTCTTTGCACCCGTCGAGTAATCTTGGCATCCAGCTCTTCTTCCTCGTGATCAGTTTTCTTTTGAAAGAGTGCTTCCCTCACACTTAGGCTAGATGGCTCCTGGGGCTGAACAATAACTCCCACCACTTCTGTTGGGCAAGAGGATCCTCCATCTGAGTCTTGAAAAGAAGTTTTGTCTTTTCGAGGGTTTTTCTGAAAAAAGGGGCATAAATGTGTTTTGTCACAACAAAAACAGCTGAAAAAAATAAGTGAGAGGTATGGCCTTTACCTTAATGCCATATGAACGCTTAAAAGCCAGAGCATGAGGGACATAAGCAGGCTGAAAAGACAACAAATATTCATGACATAAAACCAATAAGTGGCATATTCTTAAGTACTGTGTTGAGACATACATGCATGTTTCCCGTATCCTCTTTTAATGTGGCTCTTTGTATTTCTGATGTGAGATCAAATAGCTCCAGTTGCAGCTAAAAAGTAAAGTTTGTTAATGTCAAATACAGATGTGCCTTAAAGTGAAGTTGAATTAATGTTTTATTTACATTCTTTCTTGGCGTTAATGAACATCTCTTAAGCAGAGTGGATGTTTCCAGCTCCGATTCCTCTGTCAATGTGGCACGTTTATAATCTAAACCAGAAGGAATCCTGGTATTAATGGGCAGTTTTGCTACATAATTCAACATAATTCAATACAAAAATGTCAAATATACATTACCTGTAAGTCTTTTTTGACTGACAGGATCCTTTGACTGTCTTTCTCCTCTGCGATATGAAGGTCTGCCCTTCAAGCTTTTCTTCTTCACATTTCCAGATAAAGTTGCCCTGAGAAAGACCCGGGCTACACTCCCATCAGACTGTCCCGGGATAGGAGTGTCCCTCAAACCTTTTAAATGGAGCGGCAGTGACTGACCCACAGCCTGCATGGGGGGCAGGTGCTGGGCTTCGAATTGGGACTTCTGCCTCTCTTCAGTTGATTCTATCTTTTTTTGCTCAGATTCTAACTTCTGTTCAAGTAATGGTATTTTTTGGGGAATTTCCAGGCTGATGTCTTCAAAGGTGCCATGACTCTGTAGCTCTCCTGAAGATGAGAGACTAGACACAGTCTCTATAGAAAGTCCAGGACAAGAGCTCATTGGAGACATTGTGTTTGACTTTACAACATGGTTTATGTTTGTGTCTCTTTCTTTGGACTCAAGAAAGGAATACGAGAAGGAGCCGGCAGTGGCATCAAAGCAGGCAGTGGATGGGGTATTACTGTACAGGACCTCCTCACTCTGGGAGTCTGGAGTAGAAAGTGAAATAGGCATGTATTTGTCTTCTTCCATCGAAGGGTCGCTCTGAGAGTCTTGACAAATGGTCATAGATGGGTTAGTAGAAAAACAAGGCATATAACTAGTTCACAGTGTTAAATATTGCACTCGAGGGAGACAAAGCACATGTCAGCCAGAAAGCTTGATATCAGCTTGGTATACATTTAAATTTGTGAAAGTGCTCAGACATCCAGGAAAAAGCATAAAATGAAAATGGAAAGATGAGCAGATTTTTATCACCCTAGATCCACCAAGGACTTACCGTCAGTGGACTCCACTTCAATGCTGTCATCATTTTCATCTTCATCCACCTCTCCCTCTTCCTCCTCGTCTCCCTCATCACAGTCGAACTCTGTCGCCTCTGATTTGTCTCTCAAATAAGCCTGAAGCTCCAAAGCATCTCTCCATGAAGATTCAGAAGTATGACTCCGGCTCTTCCCTCCAGCCTCCTCTTCTGAATCAGAACTATAACACACATAAACTTAGAGAAAATACCAATACCATACCATAATCAGTAACATATATACTCCACATATAAACTAAGTTGTTTTGTTTTCCATTACAGTGAACTTATACTGACCTAGACCGTGACTTCACTCTGCTCTTGCTTGCGTGAGTCTCCTCCACTTTCAGGTTAAACTCATTAAGCGTCTCCTCAGACACCTCCTGTGGCTCCTCCGCTTCTTCCAGCAGCTTTGTCTCAACATTTGTGGAGCAGCGGCGGCAGTTCTCCAGCTCGATGCGCTCAGGCGTGGCTGTCTGCTTCTTGTTGAGAGCTGCCTCCATCAGAGAAGCCACTGTAGACACACACACGCACACACACAGAGACACACACAGAAACACAGACACACTAAAGCCACATTGATCCAGTTTAAGGCAGCGAACAGTGTGCACGTGGACAGCTGAAAGGAACGCCCAGAACTAAGCTCACCTGACGACCGACGGCGCTCTGCTGCCATAGAGATTAAAGATTCAGTTGAGGAGCCAGTGAAAGGTGGGACCAGGGAAACCTGGGAAAATTAACAGGACCCATAAAGATGCACCATGCAATTTTTCTGGTGGAGAGTCCACTGCCTGCTAGTGTCCATGGAGATGTTATTACTTTGCCTTGAATGTTTCACATTCTCCATGGAGACAAGCAGGTGATGCCACCAGATCAAGATACAGGTCTGATCTGTGATGAGGGGACCCCGCTCATGATAAGAATACAATAAAAACAAGCAATCAAAACATTATAACTGAATAAATGCAGGACTTATAAGTTCAATACCATACTGTGGAGCATTGCAGGCAAGAAAAATTCCCAGTACCTAAAAGGCTAAATCTAGATATCTAATCTATGGCTGCAAACTTACTATAGATGCGCGGTGAGAGATGTCTCTGTCTGAAGGTAGTTGCCTCTTTCTTGCTGCTGTGGCTTGTGATCCTAAGTCAAAATGTTCTGGACAGAAAAATCTCCCTGTAAGGACAGAGGAGTTCAAAAGTAGGACTCAATACAAGAAGCTAAGATAATAGTAATTTAGTCTGATCATTTTATACCACTTTTTTTTGTTTTTTTAAATCTGCCGCGTCAGTCATAAATACTAATCACATGATCTTTTGTGAACCTCTGATTGGCTGAGTGGTTTCACAATAAATTAAAAAAACTGGGAAATGACTTGGAGCTGAAGAATACAATCGACACTTTATCAAAGACTGAGGAGGTCAGCAGTGTCAACCATCGCACAAAGAATATTTATAACCAACTTCAACAGAAATGCACAGATCAGATGACAGTTTAGATAGAATTTGTGGTTGTGGCCAGGGGTTATATATCAGTGTAACAGGTTTATGTCACTCAGAAATACATTGTCTATCGTAAAAAAGGACAATCACACTGACTCGTCTATGCACTGACCACTAGGCCTGTCATAGGTGTAGGTGGTGATCCTCAGACTGCATCCACAGTAATCACACAGTAAACAACTGCGGTGAAAGAACAGGCCCTCTGCGCTCATACGCTCCATTACATAGACGTGCTGCTTACAGAAGAAACATGTATCACTGCTGCCTGCCGAGCCTGCGGTCTGAAAAACAGACAATTAAAAAATACATTCAAAATCCTTATTTCTACTATGTGTACAGCACAATATTCACAGATACGCTAATCTAGTTTTCCCTTGTTTGACATTTTGGTGTAGTTTAAAATTTTACTACCTGGCAGGACCTGTGCAGTAGTTGTGACTACTGCATCAACACTGTACTGCATTGTACAACACTTACATATAACACAGGTATTATCCAGCCAAACAAATAATTAGTAATAATTAAAAAAAAACATGAAAATCTGCCATGTGCACTTTCAGTTATTATCCGACATTGCTGCATCATGATTCCATTTTGAAGAAATTTCTGTAAGCGTGAACATCTGGCACACAAGACAATTGACAAATAGGTAAAGGTTTTGCGCAGGGAAAAAAAAGTGTAGTTTATCTGTGTTTATCCAGTGGAAATTCAATAAAGCTTTTAAATATTTTAAATCATTTGCATTAAGACAAGCAGTACACCATGTCACATTTTTTCCAGCATATAGTATACATATAGAACAGTACATATTTGTTTTCAAATGTTAAATTGGTTATTGTTGTCAACTGCAAAGGGCACACAGGGCAAAACTGAAAGCTGAAGGCAGTTTATTTCCAGCATATACACTTCATGTGACTAAGTCTGAAAGCTGTTATTGAGCTGTGCTTTATCACATGCACAGACCCTTCAGGAGTCAAGACAAGTGATCAGCCTCTGGATCCAAAGCATAAGAGCCAGCATAGTCAAGGGAAATCAAACAAGTATGACAGCTGCCTAGAGGAAAACATCGCTCCTACATGTTAAATGTAACTTATCAGATGATCTGATACTTAGTGCCCTACAGTGAGTATGAAGAAGAACAGGAGGGACAACAACAAGCACTGCACAGCATAAATAAACTAATACTGAACTTTCACAACACACCTGCTGAGACTTGATTCTCTCTTTGAAACGAAAACTCATCATTTCTTGTTGCTGCGTTCGCTTTTTCTACCGGAGCAGAAGAATAGTTAATAAATTGTAATAATGTCCTTTAAGAAGGCTGTGTTTGGTTTTACTACTGAACATTCACACCATACCAGTCTCCACGCAGGCAGCGGAGCAGTGGACTCAGAGGGGGGCCGACTGTCTGAAACAGAAGGGGACAATACCTCCCCCTGCTGGACAACAACAGGACCCTGGACATGGTTAAGATGATGGATTATAATACTAAATATTTTAAGTGCATGCACTGTTAGGTTAAAACTAAACAAATCTTACTTGCTGCTGTACGCCCACAGTAGTTGGTCTCTTGGCAGGGGTGGATTCATGCTTTGCTTGAAGTTTGCTGGCCATAAATCGCACCTTGGTCTTATACTGGTCACACTGCTGATCACTGGTATTTGGGTCAGAAAAAAGTTTTTCTTCCCTAATGCCTTCCTCAATAACTGGTCCTTCTTTTTTTGGATGACTTTCTTTTCTTCTTTTAGTAAGATCCTCTTTTTTCTCCTTTGTTAAAAAAAGTAAAAGTTTAAACAAATTAATTCTCTGCATAGTCTTAAGAAGGACACCTGCCAGTTCTATCACTGTTGACACTTCTGTGTGTTTAGCTCTATCTATGACAGAATTTGTCCTTCTTTAACATTATCAGTTTCTTTGGTCAACTCGTCTCACAGAAGCGGTGTGCTATACACTTCTCATTATATCTCGGCCAGCTTGCCTCCACGTTGGCCTTCTTAGCTTCTATTTAAACCTCCTTGTGTGGAAACATAGTCTCTAGGACTTGTTAGGACAACACTTGTGTTTCTCTAAAAGTTTCTGTTTTTACCTACACCTAGTCTCTATCCCACACACATCCTTACGATTATTTGTAGGATAAGACTGTGAGTCATACCCATAAAGTTAAATAATGTCAAGCTCTATTGGTGATGTAAAGGTAAATCAAGAAAACAAATGAATGTACTTCCAAGGTCCTTACAGCCGGGGTTCTTTTTCTGGATGAACTGTATCCAAGTCTACTCAAGATGGAGACTGGGGTAATGAGAGCTCCTCGCAATTCTGTAAACTGAGACAGAGAGCCTGGCAAACAACGATAGGAAGTGTAAACAGACACAGAAATGATCATATGGTCACAAAGTTAGTTGTAAGTAACTAGTCTCACCTGCAGGAGGCGTGTTACTTAGCAGCTGATAGAACTGACTCAAATACATCACCATGGACAGAGCGTCTGGCTCTCCGACAGACAACATCTCGTCTACAGTCATCAGAGGTGAGATGCCCAACGCTCGCTCAGCCACATCAAAAGCAAGTTGTATATTTTCTTCCTCTTCAGATATATCTAATGACTGATAATTTCTAAAAGACACACACATATTTACACTGAACAGTGTTGTAAATGTTAGTATCCATACATATTTATTATATAGATAAAGATACTTATATGAGAGTGAGTGGAAGCAGAAAGCATGTACATTATATTGCAATTTTATAGTGTTATCAGCAAACACACTATCATGTACAAAACTGCACTTTAGGTTCTAATGCTGCTGCCCCCATCTAACATACCCATAAAGCTGGAATGAGGCAAAGAAAAAAAAAATTCTATATATTATGAATAATTCTAAATTGTAACTTTCCAATAATACTTACATTAGTTCAGGACAGTAGCTGTGAATAAGGGCACACAATGCAAGGCCATTCTTCCAGGAAGCGGTGAGGTCATGAACTGTAACTCCACAGTAACCCTGAGTCCGCTCCTGGCACCAAGTGAGCAGCTTATTGGAGTGAGAGACAGACCCTGGAAAGAGAAATAATGCAATCAGTCCATTTAAAATATATGGTTTACTCTGAGACATGTGAACATTTGGTTTATCAGAAAAATGTAAAAAGGGGTTACATGTAATGCAGTTAACATTAAAGCAAAACCAATGATTTATCCAAAGTGACAGTGATGCTCAGTGAACTGTATGTAGCCAACTCACCCTGTCTGCCAGATTGAGACGTGAGCCTGACTATGTCACAGGCCTGTGCGCTGTCCTCTTTCTCGAGTCCAGTGTTAACCAAATGTCTCACCTGAAAATACAAACACCCATAATTCCCTGCATGTGACAGTGTTTAAACACTGAGTAGTGTGTACCTGTGCGGGAGTGATGAGCAGTGTGTTGACGTTGGTGTATCGTGTGGCTGGGTCCAACGTGTAGAGACTGAAGTTTTTCTGCATGTTTTCTGGAGTCGTTTGAGGCAGGATACGGTATAAACTTTCTCTGTAAAACAAATACATAGTTGAGATGGTACATGATGTGCAAGTCCAGGAAGATGAACCATGAAAATCTAGTACACACAAGTAAAATATGTATTATATTCAAATGTTATGCAGTAGATAAAGATATAAAGGTCAGTGAAAAAATGTGTTTCTGGTACTATAAATACCACCTCCCTCACTGTCCGACTACTCCTAAGTGATTGCTGTATATCTATATAGTTACTTTCCATAGGTTAAGGTGGGGTTATGTTTACCTTATGGCAAGGACATCCAAAGGAGCACCCCCTTTTGCCCAACTGCAGATCATCCATGCTGAGTCCAGGGCTGCAAGAAAACCACGAGCTATACCTGTACCCATAGGCCAAAAAGGCTAAGGGCAACAAGGAAAATATTTATCTAACTATTTAAAGTATTTCTCAATGGACTGTGTTTTTATGGTCTCACCTCTAGTAAGCTGTCCCCAACCAAAGTGACCAGTAGTTGGTGACTGTGGTGTTGGTAAAACATGGCGGCGTGTTCGGAGGCGTACATACAGGTAAAGTCAAACATGGCAACATCCGGCTGGCCATAGTGGTTCATGGCAAAGTCAAGAGACGGCAGCTGATGATGGGTGGAGAAATCGGCAGCTTCGCGGGCGTACGCCTGCAAAGCATTCTGGTCCACGTTGTCAGGGGAGAGAAGGAGCTCTGTGTCCACGAAGTCCTGACAAACAGGGAGAGACAAAAATACAAATATTATGTTGCTGAGCCCTAAACCGCAAAGGAATATACTAAAAAAATAATCATTGATATTCAGGGGTGGAAAGTAACTAATTACAAATACTCACGATACAAGTACTGAGTGAATTTTTTTGGGTAATTGTACTTTTTTAGTAGATTTTTAAACATGTACTTTTGCTTGTAATTGGTGGTTTTCAGACAACAGAATGCAATGATGCCATACTCTGTCATAGATGGGGAGCAAGAGCCTCTTCTCCCTATTGATTACACTGCACTTTACTGTGAAATATCCAAAAAGTAAATTCACAAATGTTGAACTTGATCACTTCTATTAGTGACAAGAGTCTATATCTTTCTATTTTACAACACAAATCTGCATTTTAACAATATTAATTTTAGCTGCCCCCATCTGTATTAAATATTATTGGCCAATAGAATGTTGTGACATCGTCTGAATCCCAGCAATTACGATTAGTGTCATTTAAAACCATAGGAGTTACAGTCCCAATTGTACCGACTGCACTAATGCTTTTGATGGGCTTTTACCTGCAGAATGACATGTTTCTCCATGAGACTCTGTTTTTTAGCTGTCATTACAAAGTAGTGTGTGTCATCTTTGTAGTAAACAATATTCTCCAGGTCAATGCCTATAACAGTGGGACATAGTATACAGTGGTTAGACAACAGCACAATAGCAATCAAATGTGTGTGAATACTGTAACAGACCAACCAGTTTCTTCCCGCAATTCCTGAAAGAAACGTTGGTTGAAAATAAAGGCCACGCCACTAATCTCCTCCACCTTAGCTTCAGCAGTAGTGTTTCTATTTTTAAAGTTGGCTGTGATGGCAATAGCAAGTTTCCCTCTGAACTCTTTACGTTTAAAACCTGATTGGACATAAAATAAGTTTGAATCATTACAATTAAAATGTGGAGGAATAAAATGGGACAGACCTGGCAAAGTGTTTCTTCGTCCATCTGCTCCAACAACAACATCAAACTCAAGTTGACTGACAGGATGAGATTTGGGATGGATCTCTAGCCTCCAGCCTACCTCTGTACACAAGAGAATTAGACCAATAGATTCATTATATTTCAGTCCAGGTTAAAAACGAAATGTCTTTTGTTTTACTTTGTTTTTGTTGATTTGTGGGGGGTTCAATCAAGCTTTTAAACTCCACATTGACATGGACCTCCACTCCCAGCAGCAGAGCCACCTTCAGGAGGATGAGCTGTAGTTGACGGATGCCTGCAAAGACAGAAGGAGTCAAAAGAAGCATGTTTGAGAGATGCGTTACGCTGTTTCAGACTCACTGATGTGATCAATGGAGCCAGCACAAAACTTTCCATAAAACTTCTTTGCCCCAAGTCCTCGGAGATCATGAATAGTAAACGGCCACAGGTGAAGCACATTATTCCTAGAAAATGAGTCCCTTTTCTCCAGCACCACTACTCGAGCTCCCATAAAGCTCAGCTCCACAGCAGTCCTCAGACCACAAGGGCCTGCCCCGATGACCACGCACTGCACAGAGGACACAAACTTTCACTATTAAACACTGTGTTAGCTATTGTTCTCTGTTCTTGTCAGTGTAAATAGAAAAGTGGTATAAACACACAGTGAGATTGCTGCAGACTCGGCCCCTCTGGTATTCACTAAGGGCAGCCCTGCGGTCCAGTTTAGCCCAGAGGCCATTGGCTCTCCAGTAGCTGAGTCGCTGTTTGATTGTGGGGTACAGTGGTCGTGGGGCCGCCTGCAGGTCCAGCTGTAGGTGCTCACAGAGTCTGCTGAAGGAGCACAGAGTGGCTCTGCAGGTGGGTGCTGATACAAAGTGATCAAATAACTCCTGAGCATGGCTTTCAGGGTCCAATTCCTCTCCCATGACAGTCCCACGCACAGGGGGTGTGCCTTCCACTGAGGGTCCCGAGAGGATCCAGGATGTCCTGTGACATTAAAGACACTGGGAAGATGAAGCAAAATGCTTTAAACAAAGTGGAACACTGAATGAACAGTTTAACATGAACATGGTATGGACAAAGTCTACAAACAATCTTTCAAAACAAAGATGATTGGTTATTTTAGTTATTCTTGTGATGCTACAGTTCCTTAGTCATGTTAATAAACTTGCTTACAGATTTACATGAAAAAGACCAGCCTCAGACCCATGAGCCAATAAAGATTAAGTTGTTTATATGGAGAGAAACCTACAGGATTAGGTACAAATGCCCCGCTGTGACTAGCTACATCACCCTAGGACAGTCTACAACACATTTTGCCATAGTTTTGAAACAACCACAACAAACATTTTTAACATACCTGTAGGCTGTTTGATTTCATGAAGAGGAGCATAACAGTTGCAGTATCTACTATATAGTATCTTTGTGGCACATACATTCTCATCTGTAAAGAGACAAATTTACATCAAGACAAATATAAAAGGGGAGCTGCCTTTGTGCAAAACAACGGGGCTCAGTCAGAATAGACCCATCTGTACCAAGCACAGCCTGACACTCAAGGCTTTAATTATGATGCACACATGTTGGGTTTCTGTGCTATGTGAGGATATTACATTGACTTGCATTAATTTCCTGGAACATAATCGTAACCTAAATCATAATTATTACTTGCTTAACATTAACCAATTTATAAACTAAACCACATATAAATACACACGCTCTTCTACTGTCAGTGTACCTGTTTACAGTAACCATATTATTTTTATAAGTTTTCTGTCAATTTAATCTGACTTTAGTAATAAGATCTGCAAAGAGAATTTAGGGTAATATCGCATTTATTACACCACTCTCAGCATGTTTATAAAATACAGGGTTCAAGGTTGCGTCAGGTGAGTAAGTGCTGCTAACTAATTACAACCTCAAACTAGTCCAAACAGCCAGATTATACAGATGCTAGAAATGTACGTCTACTTTAATGTAAACATGTATATTTAGTATTTAAAAAGAATAGACTTACATTTTCTCAGAGAAGTGTGGTGTCTGTCTCACTTTTAGCTGTTAAATCCACTGTAATCACTCTGAGGTCTGAGGGCAGTGGGCGGGGTCAAAAACAACAGTCTCCGCCCACAAAAGACTGTAATCTAATCTGCGGGTGTCTGATCTAACGAGCTTTAAATAAGTTACCTGTGTAGTGCATATGGTCATACGCCTTCATTTTGGGACCAATGAATTACTGATAATTATCTGACCGAGATTACTTTAGAAATGCTTGCAGGGATGCTTTTAAACTCTGTTATGTGTTATCACATTTGAATGACTTCATTTAAAGCCCCAGTATGTACCTTTTTAGCCAAAAACACTAAAATAAAATTAAAGCATTTATTTTTATTTTTATTTTTTTTTTATGTTTATTGCATTGGAAAAAAAAACAAAACAAAACGAAAAAACAAAGCAAAAAACAAAACAAAACAAACAAACATGCGTCTGTGTGGTTTCCTCGGCCCGGACGTGCGGGGAGGAAACACCACGTAGCTACGCGTCTGCGTCTCTCCCAACTCACGCGCGCTCATCCAGCTCGTCACTCAGCGCAGTGCTCTCTTCTTTTCACCTGTTGTGCTTCTTGGACCGTCTTAAGGCCGCATATCTCTTGTACAAGGCTTTTGCCAGCCTGTCGCTGCCGTGCCAGCTCCCTTCCTTTCCCTGTCGTTGGGAGTGCGTGTTGTGGGCACGCGGTGCAGGTTCGGGGCTCTCTCCTCTGGTAAGTGTGCCGCTTTTCTTACGCGGCCCTCCTTCTGCTGCCCATAGGAGCGCGCAGCTCTGCCAGTAGGTAAAATGCCAACTATTTACTCTATCCATTTCTGTAACTAATGCTCATCCATAGACACTCAGCGCTCAGCCGCTCTTCAGACAGTCTCTTCCTGTAAAGGAGGCCGTTGTTTTGTTCTCTTCAATTATACGCCACGTGCACGTCCAAATGAAAGGTCTACCTGCAACTAAGTTGGACTACTTCCTCTAGTGCGGCAGTGTGCAGGAGCTTAAAGCACAAATTGACCCTTTCCAGTGCATATTCATTTGTCCAATAGGTAAAGCTCCAATTTTTGGTGAGTCCCGCTGTTGTGTTGCATGTTAATAATTTTACATTGCATGTTATTTTGCTCTTTTATTTGCTTTGTATGATTTGGTTTGCTTATTTGTGCATGGCTTGCGGTGTTTGTTTTGCATATTATTTTCTCTTGTGAGTGATTGCTTAAACTCTATTATTCTATTGTTCTATTCTATTGGGTAAATTGGTGTTGCTACAGGTTGTGCTAAGTGCACAGCAGCAGAACATTAGCTTCTACACTTCCAAGCCTGTTGTAACATATTGTGGTAACTAAATAAATAAAATATTGTATTTTGAAATCCACCTCTTTATTGTCCAGGCCTAGCAATGTCCTTGTTGATTATTAGTAACTTCAAATCATTGTGGTCCCAGGGCCGCATTTCCTGGGTGGTGTGGTTGTTGCCATAAATTAAATTTAGGCCCTCTACCTACCGCTCATGCCACACGTCCTTACTCTGAGCAGGCTTGCGTCTCCACAAAACGGACTCATTTGGCCTCTTCAGGGGTTTTCAAACTTTCCACACCAAGTAAGCCTGTAAGTTTGACCTTCAAGTACCACCAGGTCAAAAACAGGACTGTCTATTCTAGGTCTAGACTTGGTCTACACAAGTCTTTTACTAGTTCTAAACAAGAACTACCTCAAATTCAGAAAATGTTTAAACTGCAGAGGACCACCTGAAAGAAACCACTGTTCTAGGCTATAAAAACGACTCTTGACAAAATGAAACACACTGTATTCTAAAACATATTTAATATTTATAAAAGCCTTGTCTTTAGACATCAATGGTTTTGCTGTAAAAAAAACAAACAAAAAAAATGTTGAAATGTAAATAAAATATTTCAGTTTGTGTTAAGACACGCAAATATCAAATGATATACCAGCAGAGCTCGTCCTTTCGTTTCAATTGGCAGCAGAAAGTTTCCTAAACCACAGATAAAACAGGCGACAGCAAACGGACTGAGGGCCATTATCACGGACTGGGACATCAACACCTACAAAGATAAACTTGTGAAATTACAGGTAATCTGGCCCACGTTGTAGAGATACAACGTGGGCAATAAGGAGATGTACATACCTGTGCTATGAATGGCGCAATCATGCCCCCAATGCGACTGAATGATGTACAAAAACCCATGCCTATAGAGCGAGCCACTGTGGGATACACCTATAACCACAAGAAAAATCTGAGGCACAGAAAATAAAAACTTATAAATAGCAACAAGACAGGTGAATACCTCTGCAGTGTAAATATAAACCACGTTGAAGTTCATTGACACCAGGGAACGGAGAAGGAAGAGCAGCACTGTGAATCCAAACCTAAACAAACACAATGAGTCATTAAAGCAAAACATAATTACTGATGAGTTAAGAATAAAGAGACTTACATGGTGGTGCAAATGTTGATCAACATAAAAAACACAGCTGCCAGCAGCTGCAAAACTGTCAAAGTCATCTTTCTTCCAAATAAGTTGAGAAGGCCAATGTTAAGCGGGACAACTAACAAGAAAAAGGAATTAACTTATTCAGTCAATTAAGGACAGCAAAAAGGAGCCATAAATGCTTTTTGGGTGTATACGTACGGGCAACTTCTCCGAAAGAGCTGATGAGCAACGTTTGGTAGTCACTGTACCCAAATGGGATGCAGTAACACACTCCATCCTCTTGGCGGTGTTTGACCTGGTGCTCATGGTCCGCATTTGTTACACACAACAGGTTCTTTTCTAAAAGCTCTGAACTGCTCAACACTGAGCCATAGTATGCAAAGGAAGCCACAAACCTGTTGGATAAATAGTAAATCTTAGACTTGCCGTGTTTATATGTAATTAATAGATGAATCCATGAAAGCCAGTGTTAATGCTTTAGTTGGATGACTGTTCTTACCAAGAGTACCAGAGCAGTAAAGATGTCCTCCTGAAAGTTGGACTGAGCAGAAACCTCCAGTTTCCTCTCTCTGGCTAAAATAATAAGTGTTATTTTATTGCACATTCTTTGTTTTGAATTCATAGTAGTTCAGTTCATGAGACTGGCACATACTGAAGGAGGTTCCACTAATTGTCCTGGTGGGAGCGATGCTCTGTTTATCTTTGCGATTCTTTGCAATGTTTTGAGAGCAGCCGGAATGTTTCCTGCAGAAACATGGTAACGTGCAGACTCTGGAATAAACTAGAAAATCAGAGTTAAACATTAAGCCAAACAAAAGCAGTAGCTGAAAGTCGCACTTGATTTTTCCTACTTTAAACAGGAAAATGAGGATGACACTTGGTGTAACAGATATGCGAATCATCCATCTCCAGCCCAGTGTGGGGACCACGAGCATCCCCAGGATGATGATCAGTATGGCGCCTAACATCCAGAAGATCTGTCAACACAAGGCATGCTGGGAGTTTGTTTGAGTCAGCACAGAGTGATGCAGGCTTCAATCAAGCAACACATATCCTGCTGATGTGTGGGCTGCAATAACGAAGACTGAACACAGGTGCAATATATGCAGGTGAAATCAATTTTTTCTTACAGTGGCCAGAGGCAGCAGGAACGCTCGGTACTTGGCAGGAATGAACTCTGTCTTCAACACAAACCTAAAAACATACACATTTTAGAAGATTTTTTTTTTTGCAACACTATTTTGATTATAGTCAATATATTAGTCAATAATCAGAAAGATGACCCCTGAGATACTCCAGCGACTCCGCAGCCCACCATACTGCGAAGGAAGATAAACCAGCCGTAAGTCGGTGCAAAGGACGTGAGGAGGGAGAAATATGAGCTCCACACAAAACCTCCAAATACCACCTGAAAAAACAGTTTGATTTTTAGAAACAGAAACAGAAATGTGAAGCATTGATGGTCAAAAGAACGTCTTACTGTCCAGCGTCCATATCTGTCAGCAACATACCCTCCAAGGACACCACACACCATAAATCCTAGAAAGACCATCTGACAAAAAAATGTAAATATGCATTCATGCATTATGTAAATATGTATCTAATATATTAAAGTGTAATATTTCACTGTTCATGTACCGTTGAAACAAGAGCCACCTGCCAGTCCTCAAGGTGCCACTCACATCTTATCTCTGGGGACACTACAGCCAGCAACATAATCTCCATTGCTTCTACAATCTTAATGTAGATAAATATGATAGTAAGTAAATGAAAGAAAAAAAATAATCTAAAAAATATGAAATAAATGTGTTTACATTTGATGAGCCCATAATGACAAAGAGGAGGATATGAAAACGTCCAAATCCAATTGTCTCTACAGCGTCCTCCACACTATAGGTTTGGATTGTACTGGAGGCTGAAGTACAACAGTTCAGTTCAGGTTATTTGCCATTTGCAGTATAAAAAACACATTGGAAAAAGGGTGGAAAAGGAAACCCAAAGTGCACAGCATTCATTCACCCATTCAAACAGACAAAATTAAAACATATTAAAACACAAACCACATAATATAAACAAGAGTCAAAGACACACTATTAATACATAATTTGGCCAAAGATGTACAAAATAAAGCTGCACTTTTAAAGGGCATTGGTTAAAGTTATCACCTCCTGTGAGAAAAAAACTTCTGCTGTGGCGGGATGTAGTATATTTTATGGCGTGGGAGCACTTCCCTGAGGGAAGTTAAAAAAATGTGACTGGCAGGATGATCAGACGGGTCATTAATAATTGATAATGCCTGAGAAAGAAGTCTGTCTGTAAATGTCCTCTAGGACTGACAGCTCCACTTCACTCTGGCTGTGGCATTTCCAAACCACACTGTGACTACGCCTGTGAGAACACTTTCAATAGCACAACGATAAAAGTTAAAAGAATCTGTTTGTTTGGGGTAAAAGCTTTCAGTTTAGGTCGGAAGAAAAGCCTCTGACATGATTTTTTTCACAATTGCACTTGTTTTGCGAGTGCAATCTCAGGTCATTAGAAAGAGTCACACCCAAATGTTTACAGTTTTCGAATATTTGCACCTCTGCACCATTGATAGAAATAGGCTGATGAGAGTTATTTTTTCCAAAATCAATGACCAGCTTGAAAGTTTTGGAGGTGTTCAGTTTCAAATTGTTCTTCTCACTCACAAGCTATTTTTTCCACCTCTGATCTACAGTGCGAGTCATCATTCGCATTAGTAAGACCAATGACATGCCTACAAACGTGATATTCAGTAACTGTGGACATACTCATTGCAAAAGCTATTGAGATTAAGGACTGACTATTGCCTCACCCATGCTTTTGTTACTTTTGTCTTGCTCATTACTGGCTGGTGGTTTCTCGTGCAGTTCGACGTCCTGGAGATGGATGGCGCTCACCAGCTGAGTTTTCATGCCTTCAGCCATTCTAAACAAAAGAGAATCAAAGTGTGCACAATATTCATTTTTTAAAGGAATTTTCTGCTGTCAGAAACTTTCCTTTCCCCTCAGAAAAATAATAAACAACAAGCTATGGGCCACTTGCCAAAAATCAAAAAGGCCTAGGTAGGTTATTTGAGTGGCCTATAAATCTTGATTTTATGAGTGTAGCCAATTGTAGCATATTATTCCAATGGTAACTTTGTTTTTATAGCTGCCCTTTTTACATTTGACACACCAGTAGGCTAAGTAAGAATGTTTAATAGCCCGATGGTGGGTAAAAGCCCAACTATTCAGTATATATAATCACAGGCAAAGCCGGTCTGTGATGAAGCGCTAAAGTGGAGATACAAGTTTAATCTCGTCCAACAGGTTTTGTCTCAAGGTCTTGTGGTCATTCGAATCGCTGAAAACTTTTGTAACAATGTCAGAACCATTTAATAGCAGCCACGAGACTGCTGCTACACCCTGCGACTGACACGTAAATTCATTGTGTCAATACATTTTTTGATGGCAGAGAAACAAAATCAAAATCGCCGCGTGTTTGTTTAGATACTTACGTGGTTGTTCAGATCACGGGAGACACAATCAGGGCCTTTCTTTTCTCATACTGCTGCGACTTCTTTTTTCCTGAAGATGTTGTTGTTGACCTGTGCAGGTGTATCAGGAAGTGTCATCGTCACCGGGGACGCAGCCAAACAGCGGCAGGGCGGGGCCAGGGGAGGATAGTTTCACCGCGCGCTCCGGTTCACTGTGGGCTGTGCCGCTCTGCGCTTAAAGAACCTCACTTCACCTTAATGAGAGCGAAACCAAAAACTACAGACTACTTTCAGTGAATAGTCCACGACTGAGAAAGAGGATCAAATGGGTTGTAAGTAAAGTGTGATTATTGTAGTTTTAATTCTTCTCATAAGGCTCTGTTTGTTTAAAAAGAAAGTGGGTATTCATTTGGACTGGGTTTCAAGGCTGACTTTAATTATTAATTTGCCAAGTCTACAACCAGATCACAGCAAGATGCGGTAGAACAGCAACAGATAAACTTTCACATTGTGGTAGATTCCTTCAAAGTGGTGGTCTTATTTTGCCTTTTCAACTACAATAATCACCTTTGAAAACAATGTTATATAGACATATTTCAGCTACTGCAACGCGCTTCCTTTTAGTTTTGTTGATACAATTTCAACACCCCCTTCCCACATAGTAGCCTGTTAAAAATATGAATTGATTACTTGTGATGATGGCCAAGTTGTCGATGTTGTCATTTGGCGATTTTCAATCAGAAAGCCTCATACAAGTTTCTCATTTAGTTAGCCACTTCTTCCAGTTACTTGAAAATAAACGGACTGTTTGATCTGAATACTCACTAAACCCCCAGCACTTGCAGCGAATCATTAATTAGTGCTAGTGCGGCCTCTGCAGCTCAGTGAGTGAATTCTGGAGGTTCTGAGCTCTGAGCCGCTGTCCTCAGTTTGCAGGTCAGAGCACTGGCCATGGGCAGCTGTGATTGAAGTTCCCTTTTTAAAGCAGTGAGAGTGCAGGCTACACACCTTCCTTAAACTGTAGCTATTGTAAACACTGAACTAACCCTCACACAAAAGCAAATACACCAGTGGAGCAGCTGAACTTAATCACATTTCTTTAATCTTGTTTAGCACAATCTCTTGACTTAGACAATACAGAATGCAGCTCACACAGTTTGATTAGAACAGGTCCAGTCACATGACACCCTCGGCTCTGAATGGGTCCTCCTGGTGATTAACCAGGGCGTAGATATTTTTCCTTGTAAAATATATCCGAATACAACTTTTACAACGGAAGAAGCTATTTTAAGGTATAAAGTGCAAAACAAGATGAACAGGTTAAACTCAAAGGCTGCCGCTAGATGTACTTTTAAAGTCAAAATGTACTGACCACATGAATTAGAGATTCAGAGAGCAATCTTTTGGTTACATTTCATGGTTAATTCCATGATTATCAAATAACAAAGCAATATCAAAGATATGTTAAATCTCGTGTGTTGTACCTACATGATTATTCTGTGCTCACTGTTCATATTTTGTTAATCTCTGTAGTAAACAGAGTGCACACTGACAAGCAAATGAAATGCATCCAATACATTTAAGATATTGAGTAAGAAGCTGGTTCACTTGTACAAACCAGAGACTAAAGATCTTGTCTTCAACATTAGTGTGATCAGACAGCAGATAAACATAACATTACTGTAGGCTACAAAATATTTTTGAACAAAAAACCCCCCCAAAAAACCAAAAACATTCAAACGGTTTGGTTAGCTGGATAAACTGAATTCAGAGCTAAACAGGAGGATAAGTTTTAGCAGGACAGTGGTATTTATTGTGAGATTAGCCAAGCTCCGACACACCTCGAGTTGTTGAATAGCACCGTGTGAGTGTGTGGGTATCGGCAGGTCCTTTGGGTTAACTGACAGGGCCAGGTCCCACTTGAAAATCTCCAGCAGCTGGTGAATGATAAAGGATGTGTTGCCACTGCTGCTCTGCAGATCACTTAATCCATTCTGAGTCACAAAAGGTCTATATAATAGTCTCTATTCAACACAATATTTAGACACCTTTTATTGTATTCATTTGTAATAATTTAGAAAAAGCAAAAAAATATCAGTTTAATAGAGAATGAAAATTGCACTGTATTTTCTCCATGTGATGTGAAACACCTTCTAATTTTCAAAAATGTCTTGTTCTTTTAGCAGCATGCTAGACATTAACAGGTACGTCACAAATAGCTAACGTTCAAACTAGTTGAACATGATAAAAAGCAGATAAAAACATGGTAAAAACCCTCCCGTTGCTCTCTAACAACTTCCAAAGGGAACATAGGCCTTTACCAAACAGTACCAAGACATTTTTTGAACTTACTATTTATAGTAAAGAAGTAATAATGAGCTGTAATTAATAATTTGGTCACATTTAAGGGCCACACCCTTACTTTCCTTCTGCATAAGGCTTAATATGGTAATTGGACATAAATAATAGCTGATATTATTTCCTTCTCATTTTTTTTTTTTTTTTTTTTTTTTTACATTTCCTGACCAAACACCTTACCTATAGTTACAATCTTAACTTGACAGACTCACTGTATAAGGTTGAGTAAAAAATTATGAATAATTGCTTGGATTCTTTATGTAATGCATAAATCAATATAGCAGTATTTTTTTGATATTGGCACCAACAAATGAGCACACAAGCAAGCAGCTATCAAGCAATAACTTCAGCTCAAATACCACAGACAACTTAATTACTAGAGGAGTACAGCCATATAACAGTAGCTTGGTCTTTTTTGATCAAAATAAACAATGAAATAATAACATAGACTTTCATAGACTCTACCAGCAATAAAAATAGGTTACATCTCAATACTTTGATAATTACATTAATATTGTGCTCATAGGGTTTCTATCAATTTACATTAATTACTATATAGATATTTTTTATAAATATTTTTTAATAGATTTTTAGTCACCATGCCACGAGAACTGTATGCCACCTCCAGCTATCGACAGTGCAAATACCTCATGTATTAATGGGCAGAGACATTATCCCCCTGGCTGAGGTGAGTGTGGAAGGCAATGCATGGTAATGAGAGGGCTGCAAGAGGCTGACGGTAGCACCACAAAAAGTAAAGGGGATCAACTGTAGAGCACAAGGAAACCCAAAAAGTAGTGCACACTTCAGCCCCAAACAACAGAAAATGGTGTGACATTCTGGTCTTTTGAGGATGTCTTGGACCAGTGATTCTCAAACCTTTCACAACAAACATCTACTGTACCACCACATAAAGCTTGCATACACCCTGTGGTACCAAAACCCCTGTATGAGAAACACTGCCTCAGACAATTGTGTAACTACGACGATGGATCATCTACTCCATTGGAAAAAAGACATATCCAGTTTAGACAAAAACAGAGGTATGATCCACTTTAGGAATTTAGGAGTGGTACTGCCTATTTTAGAGAATGAACAGCCCACTCCAGGAAGCACTTGGTGGAATCAGGAAACAGTGTTCAATGAGACATTGATATGAATAATGGGTGGCTCAATGAGACCCTGTAAATCACGGAGGTTTATTTAGTCTTATTGGCACAGTCTTCAGAGTAAATTGAGATGTTCCAGCGTTTAAAATCCATCCTCTAGAAAGGTGAAAAATCAAAAACAGACTGAATATTTATTCCAAATGAGTTTTTTAGGGGTAGCTGGTTACTGCTGTCTGTTTCTGTGCCAAGCGACGCAGCTCCTCCCTGATCGCCTTTATAAGAGAGGCTGAGGTGTGTGCCGAGGGAGATGCATCGTCTGGGGGGTATTCAGGTGTTGGTGAAGTCAAAAGAAGAGGTGGAGCTTGAGAGTCTCGCAATGATGAACTGGGCATCTGAAAAACGGATGAAGAAGAAAACTCAGGAAACGACAGCACCTGTAAAAAGAAATGGCATGTCAAGGATATGGAAGCTAAACAAATATATACAGTATGATTACAGTATATCAAATATTTGTCACTAATACATCCTTTTTAATATATGCACGTTTACTTCAAAACACTCACACTTTCTCGACTTGCTCCCGGTCTGGACAGGTCCTGGTCCGAGTGCTGTTGATTCCAACTAGAGCCGGTGGGGCCTGACATACTGCGTCCAACCCCGGGATAAGCACCAATCTGACTGGAAATGCCCACTTGTGTCAGGTGGTGGAGCTGTGCACCTAAGGGAAAAAAAGTTCTGGATAATCTGGATAATTATTGTTGCTGATTCCTTTATTTATTTGCCATTTTTACCGCAATAATTTCTTATTTAAAATGTGATGATCAACATTTTATAACGTAGCTTGATTACCTGTACTGCCCCCTACAGGTCGTGGTCTGGAGGAGGAGGGAAGGTCATCATATTGCCCTCTACTTAAGTAGACTTCAGGTAGTTGGTCTCCACTTGAAACATACCCTGAGCTCAGACCTTGCCTGTATTGCACGCACAGGAGATATTATGAGTATAACCTGCCTGCACAACTGAAGTTTCTACTTGTTGCCACTGACCTCTGCAGCAGACCCTGGACTGAAGTTGGTGACATCCCCAGCTCTGCGTATCTCTGTAGGAGAAAAGGACAAAACCATCAACTTTCATAATGTAATACCACAGGATGGTTGTCCTGCTGCAGGACTCACTGCTGAGAAAGGGCTGTGAGTGGGGGCAGCTGGGTAAGAGCCCCATTGCCTGCCTGGCCGGCGGGCCTGGGGGGAGGGGCTAGGCAGAGCCGGGCTTATCCCGCTTACCCCGGCGCTACCCTGCGACGATGGAGACACCAGGGCGAAAGCGTCATCAAGAAGAGAGTGCATCTGCTGCCGGGCCTCTTCAATAGAAGGCTGAGGGGGCATATAGGGGGGCGGAGGAGGGGCAGAGTCAAACACCTCATCAGTGGGAGAGGGACTGCCGTGGTCCGGGGGTATATCTGGGTCTGACTGCAAAAATGAGGACAAAACACAAATGATAAGAGCTAACAATAATTCTCTAGAATAATAATTACAAATTATTATTAAAATTAAATTTTTACCATGTATGCCACATTATTCAATCCTGGGTATTTTCTGTAAGTGGCACTTCCATGATCCATGAGCAGTCTGTCTCTGTCTGTGTCAGGAAGACTTCCGGGACCTTGCTGAGGGTGACGGCCCCGAGGAGAACGTCTCCCTCTGTAAACAACAAAAAAAGTATTTTATTTTGTTGATTTGCTATTATTTGTTGAAAAAAAGTGTAGAAAAAGTTTAACCTTTTCTTAGAGTCAGTGGGTGTTGGGGGTGATGGAGTGTCAGTCTGTAGGATGCAGTCCATGTGATCATGAGCTGAGCTGTACAGACGTTGAGCTGCCTCACTCTGCACAGGACCATCCCCAAATGCATCCATAATGTCATCCATGGAGGGGAACTCACACTGACCCCTTCTCTTAGCTCGCTGCCTCAGCTTGTTCCTATGATGCTCTATCTCTGACTTGTGCCTGAGTGCCACCTGCATTAGACCAAGCAGACAATTAACTCTGATACACATGTTGTTTATAATGCCAGATGAAAGGCGGCATCTTGGTGCTGACCTTTTCTGCATGAGTGGGACTTTGCTGTGGAGGTGTGTGCTGAGATGATGGGCTTGGCCGTGGCTGCATGGCAATTAACTGCACCTTGTTGGCCGGGCGACGTGTGCAGTCAGAGGAACCTTTTGACACACGGTCAACATGGTCAAAGATGGATGAGGAGGAGAGCAGCTCGTCTTGACCACTGCCTGATGTAGCAGCTGGAAGATGGATTACAAAATGTGCTGTGTTAACACAAAGGCAAGAATAGGAAGAATAGCAATTCATTTTTCAAAATGATGTATCTGTGATCAATGTGACGCATATATTTTGGACAATAAAAGAAAACATACCCATTTTATTTCTTCCTTTAGTGATTGATTACATTAAAAAAGGAAATCTTGTTTAGCTCACAATGTTAGCTTTCAATTAAAAAACATATAGCACAATCATGTTTTTCTGACCATTTTTGGGCTTCCTTTGCTGTTTGCCCTCAACAGGAGTTGCTACAGGGCGAGTACTCTCCTCTGCTGACTCTCTCCCACTAGACTGATCACTGCCAAGTGAGTCACCATCTGATGGGCTCATTCTAACACAGATAAGAACATATTTGCATAATTCATATAATTGTTATTTCTTGTAATGTCATTTCACACAGCCTTGAAGCACTGACCTGCCCCTGCGTCGGCTGGACCTTACAGCTTTAGTGGATGACCCTTTTGATTTTGGAGTATTGATATCTCCTCCGTCTGAAGCGGTGGCCTCCTTGACAGGAGCAGGCAGAGGTCCAGGCTCTTGAATCACCATGATGTCATCTTTACTGTGCTGGCCGAGATGAAGTTTGGCAAAGTCGAAACCTTTCACACTGGGAGCCTGGAGCTAAAAGAACACAGCATGTAGGATGTTACTGTGGTGCAGGTCAAGAAATACTACTGTGATTGACATCTGACCTTTTGCCTCTGCTGAATAGTGTTGATAGCATCTGGCTGAAACTCCAGCTTATCTGAACCACACAGTTTCCAGTACAAAATAATGATGATGAAGATTGCCAGCAGGACAGGGACCACCACACCAACAATGAGCCAGATGCTACTGGCCTGAGTCTCTGCAGGAGGCAATGTCAGAGTCTCCACAGCTGAACACACAGAGGCAGAAGCAAGTGACTGGTACCGAAATACAAACAATACAACAGAAATATAGTCCTAGGTGCCTCACATTGAGCCAAAGGCCTCTGAACTCGATGTCCAAGTACGATAGCTGCTCTCTGCAGATCCAGACGGTTCAGAGTGGCAGCAGTGACCTCGGCAGGTATACGCTCACCACCAGGGCCCTCCACAAAATACAAGACCTCCAGAGGGCGCTCTGCCCCAGACAGCTTTGCCACCCGCACCACCTGAGACAGAGCACCATTTTTTGTTTTTTTAATTTTACTCCCCACAGTAGTAAAGTAGTAATGCAATTTCATTTTAAATACAATGCAGACAAATTCTGAACGAAATAGCTAAAAGCTTCCCAACATTTGCATTCCAAAAGCATTTTGTTAAAAGATGTCTAGATGTCTAGGCAGATTTAGACAGCATTTGGGTAGTCTAGGTCTGCTAGTTACTGATTAAAGCCTTACTTGAAGACTGTAGTTGCCAACAGCAGTAGCTCTCTTCCAGCGTCTTCTGCTGACTCCAATCAGACCTTCCTCCAACAGAAGAGCCAGACGTCTTTCCAATCGAGCTTTAAAACTTCTCTCAGCAACTTGCTGATCCTGAACACCCAACAAGACTAAAAGCACCACAAAACAGAACACAACTTTCAGAATAAATTCTTTGTTCTACTGGTTTTAAAATTAGTGTTGAATATTTTTTAAATCATTGCAATAGATATAATTGTACCTGTGCGAACCCATGTGGAGCGCAGATGATGAGATATGTTAAGCTCTGGGTAATGAAAGGCTGCAAAGGACAACAAAGTATAATGTATGGATTTACCTCTACAGCTACACATGTGCTGACTTCAATCTTACGTTCTGCAATCTGTAGAGCAGGATATCCAACGTAGAAGCTAAATTCAACATGGCTGAGTTTCCTCAGGTGTTCGCTGACCTCTGACCCGGTCAGGTAGCCCCGCCCATCCTTTACTGCAAAAGTAATGTCCACAGGAGCCTTCTGTTGCTTCTCAGGTCTTGTCAAGCCATATGTGATGTTTAACAACTGACAAAAAAAACAAAATAAAACAACAACTTTATTACATTTCTAAAACGGTCAATGGTGGTAATTAAATAATAATGACAAAGAGTATGCCACTGACCTGAACACTAATGTTGCTGTTCTCATGAGCACGTCGGCGACTCTCAGCGTAGGCCATAAGTAAGCCCTTTTCAACTCGCTCACTGAAATTACATACTCTCACATCTACGTGTGAGGGCACAAACTGCAGAATGGTGTGGATCTGATATACAAGGTCTGGTACAGTGTAGAGAGGTGAGACTGTGGGGATTGGGCCAAAAGTGCGTCCTGTTTGTCGAAGAGCATTGATGACAGACATAGCGGTATAGATCAAAGGTCCGGAGACGACACGGAAAGCAAAACTTGATGGAGTTCTCAGAAACTGTTAGGAGAGAAGATCATTTAAATGTATACAAGCATGTTTGTCCCCAAAAATAAATATTATATAAGTTATAATTACCTGTAGCTCGACTGAGCAGTTGAACTCCCTCTTTAGCAGCTCTCTGACAGGACTGAAACTTGCTGAAGAACCTTTAGAGCTTACTGGACACAAACATCAAAATAACGTCACATAATTTACACCTATAGACTTGGCTTAATGTATAAAAACAGATTTGTTTACCTATTCTGACAAGGTACATCTCTGGCTTGGTGACATTACACAGGTACTGTCTTGTTGGGGGGCTGATGCGGGGTGTGGTGACTGGTGGGGCCCTGGTTAGGCTAATCACTGTAATTTGGGTGGTCTTTGCCATCACTTTAGTTGTCATGGCAAGAGTAGTCTTGGTGGTAGAGGCACGGGTTGTAGTTGTAGGTTTTTCTGTGGTTACTGGCGGCCTTTCTGGCTTTTCAGGATGGGAAGGTGGGCTTTCAGGGCGAGAGGGAGTCATTCGGCCTGTAGTGTTTGATGGTGGAGGGAGTGAGGGTTTTCCCAATATGGGAGTAAAATCTTTGAGCTTAGGTGGGGGAGTAGGTTCAACGGGAGGCTTGAATTTGCTTGTTATTGTCGGTGAGAGCGTCAGGGGGGGTGTGGGTCTACTGACCTCAGGACTCACAGATGAGCTGGGCGATTGAGTGGGGAGAAGGTGTGATGGAGACTGCGTAGCTGTAGGAGATATAGATGGTTTTGTTGCAGTGCGCTCTCTCTCCCATTCCCTCTCTCGCTCCCGCTCTCGGGCGAGCAGGTTGGTGTAATACTCCAAACTGTTCATATCAGGGAGCAGCAGCTCAGTGGGCTCCAGAGGCATCATGTCTTCTGGATCATAGTCCTCATCCCAGGTGGGGAACAGGTCTGGCTGGATGGGCTTTGCATGTAGTCCTATGGTGGGAGTAGAAAGGGATGGAGATAGGCGAGAGACAAGAGGCAATGTGGGCCTACTGGGGAATGCTGTGTTGTAGGAGACCCAGTGATCACCATCGTCATCATCATCATCATAAGGTTGACTGGGCAGGGGAGTTGCCAGGGCCAGCTCATCCCCATCAGGCACCATAAAGGACAGAGTTTCCACGTAATCTCCCGAGCCCCAGTTCTCCTCCAGTGAGGGACCCTGCTCAAGTGATGGGTGGGGAGGGGTTATGGTGGGCTGGCTGTGGGGTGGCAGCGGTGGGGGTAGACTGGGAGACAGCAGGTCCGGTGGTCTGAGCAGGAGATGGATGCCTTGCGCGCCAGTCTCTGAGTCTTCAGCCGAGCTTGTGCTGCCCATGCTGCCGTAGTACCCATGGTCAGTGACAGGACTAGCAGACTGTTGTCTCAGAGGCCGAGAGGAAGATGGCAATGAAGACTCTGCTGTCCTGTTTGTGTTGAGTCTATCTAAAAATCACACATAAAAGTCTGCGTCTGTAGAGTCTGTGTTATTATTTTCAATACACTAAACAACATAATAAGATTTTTTCTTAAAAGCTGGAGTATTAAAGCGCATGGGTTAGACTCGTTTAACTAAATATTTAATTGTTAGTATACATATAAAATCTTACCTAGTTTCCCCTAAAGTTTAACAATTTTGGTGAGGTTTCTCATTTTACTTCCTGGTTGGACATGGGCAGCAGATGCATTATAAATGGAGGTAATCCCATAACTACTACCTATCAACCCTGCTGTAGACAAGGGCCAAATCTTGTCTGATTTACACAATAGCTATTATTTTTTATTATTACAAAAGCTTTGAATGAATGCCAAAAATGTGTTCCTAGATTTATGGATGGAATCCCCATCCCTCTTACCTATGTCTTCATCAGTGGTGGCATGGTCATTGGTGTAAAACTATTATTTATATTTACCACAAGTATTTTTCCACCAATAATATTAAAAAAAGACATGGAAACCTGCCATGTGCACTTTGAACTATATGTGGGACAAATTGCATTTTTACAAATTGCAAATTTTCACATTTAAAAAGACATATCATTTTAATTTTAAATTAAAACATTTGTTGGTTTGCTTGCTAGGAGCCTCTACACAGCCTTGACTGAGCCTCTTTCATCCTGTACCAACTCTGTTGCCATAGTGACGCAGTGCTGTGCGACAGCATCACGTGCTACGTGACGCTTCATTGGTATTCTGGAGACGACGCCCTCAGATCATACAGATACAGAAGGGGAAAGATAGATCAAGATAATGATAATTCAACTGCCACTCTCTTAAAATGGTAAATTATGCTAGTTCCTAAAATCAGGGTGGATTCAACTGCCCAAAAAAATTAAGTTTTCAATTCTCTTGTCAGTGTGACATCAGCAGTCAGGTGAAGGCTCAGGCTGTAAATGTGGTGTATGTTGAAAGGAGGTGGTGACTCAGTGTCAGTGGGAGGACTAAATGAAAAGTGAAGGCTTCGTCGTTATTCCACAACACATAGTACCACAGTGTGATTTACCTTGAAAGGATATGTCTGCTGTCAGCATGTGGACCACCAGGCCCATGAGCAGCAGTCGTGTGGGGAGTGTATGCCTGAAGACCATGGCTCCAAGGTCCGTCAGGGTACCACTCAGGTGTTGGGGTCCATGTCCTCGAAGGGCCAAGACCACTACACTGTGCCATTAGGGCAGTTCAAGGGGCCCTATAGGTGGGACACAAATGTAAGTTGTTGCTCTAGGATGGTTTATCTTAATACCATTCAGCACAATGTGTATTAAAGTCATATGGTGGTGTAAGCTAAACACAACATAGAGCCATTTTCTGCAGAAAACATTTTTAAAAAAATACTATATTATAATAAGCCTATCACGACCCATTACATCTTACAATACCAATACAGTTCTCCGCTGTCTTCATTCCTGGGGCTCTATAAAGTCCAGCTGACATGCATCGATCATGCTCCAGTGAAATTAGCTCCCCCCACAGGCCCGAATCAACCTGTCTGCCCCGGTTCTGTTACCTTTTTGAATGACCCCATTACCGAATCAAGCGAGCAATTAAGATGCTCTGGGGCTCGCCCATGACCAGGACACATGCATTTACTATTTTGCATTGCCATGTCGTCGAGTCCGGACAGTCCACTGTGGTAAATCAGCACTAACACAAAATCCTTAACGGAGAGGATCGAGCCGCCTCCCTCTCTGGCTCCGCTCAAGCTGCATGCCGCTACAACGACACCAGCATCAGCACCGTAAGCCATAGCTCACACACAAAACCAACGACTTAAAGATCAGTACTGTCACACATACAGCCATCGCCTCGTCTTCTTACTGTGACCACATATATCAGCTCAAAAGAGACCATACCTGCCAATGCCATCCTGAAGATGCAGTTAAGGCGCGTCACGCCTCTCGCTAGGCGCGCTGCGCGCTCCCTGCGCGTTCCTTCCATTTGTGAAAGCTCGTGTTTTCCTGACGATTACGACGCTAGCCCGCAACCTCATGTGGTAGATAGCCTCTTAGATCAATTAAATGTTGCAGCTATAAGCTATGCTTATCATAGTCTTATATGAGTTCCAACCAGAATTCATTCTCTACAGCTAAAGGGGCAGTCGAAACCCCTCAGCGACTGGCCCTATTAATTTTGATCAAATCTCTAAGACATGTCAGGCATTAGTTAAAGAGCCAACAGAAATTATACACAAGATGCAACAGGCATATCTGTTAATATCAGACATTCTCATGCTCAACACAAAATAAGCGGATTTAGATTTAAGCCTATGTAAATCATAGTCTAACTTCACCCTGATTACGTTTCTTGCTACACAATTTTACAGTACATTTTATGTAGTTTTCATGTTTTGTTACGTTTAAACAGGAAGTAGGTTGCTAAATAAGGCAATGCAGGGCGGAAGTTTTGAGGAATCCGCAGGTGTTTCTGATGACAGACAGCCACAGGCAGGGATGAAGCAGCGGCTCCTCCTCTTGGTTTTACTTTTACCGTTAGAAATATCAGGTAAGAAAAATAATGATATTTAGGATAATTTGGGAAAAATATGTAATTGTCTTATATTTGTAGTTGAACTAGGCCCAACTTTAAATCACACTGAAGAAAATATGTCGGGAGTTTTTGCCTTCAATGGTGAGTTCAGATGAATAAATAGGCTTCAGCGTGTGTGGTCACGGGGCCTGTAAACAGAAGTGACTGTGTTGTGATGGCCCTCAGATCTGGCTGGGCTGCGCTCCTTCTTACCTGAGACAGAGGAGGAGACCAGAATAATTGGAGGAGAGGAGGCTTCATCTCACTCTTGGCCGTGGCAGGTTTCTCTGAGGTTTATCACAATGCCAGCATGTGGAGGGGCCATACTGTCACCACTCTGGGTTATTTCTGCTGCTCACTGCTTCAGAAGGTGCGATTCAATACAGGTGTTAGTTGTAGTTATCTTTATATGGAATAGTTTGTCCATTTATCATGTGTTGCAGGTACATAAAAGCTTCTTTTTGGACAGTTTTGGCTGGAAAACATGATCTGGACAATCCAAAGGAAAAAGGTCAGCAGGTTAGTTGATCTGTTTTGGATTACTGAAATTATATTAAGACGTCAGTGATAAAATTTTGTGATTTATTTTTGAAAAGCCACTTTGAGCCAGTCTAAGTTGTTGGCTGGGAATGTGACCCATTACTCTTCTCTCAAATTTCACTTCAAATGAAGGTGGTTGCAGTGAGTAGAATCCTCATCCATAAAGATTACAGCACTCAGAGTAAAGAGCATGACGTTGCCTTATTGAAGCTGAAGGAGCCGCTCATCTTCAATGACTATGTGAGACCCATCAACATCTGGATGAGGGCGCTGCCCCTGTTCACTGAATGCACTACCACAGGCTGGGGCTCCACCAGAGAGAGTATGTATGTATGTCACAATAGCTTTGCACTCTCCCTTCTGACTGCTTGTGCCTTGTTCCTCAGATGGACCTCGCGTGAACAAATTGCAGGAAGTTAATGTAACACTTCTCCCCTCTGAAGTTTGCAACAAATATTATGTTGATAGAATCCTCGATTCAATGTTTTGTGCAGGAAAGGAGGAAGGCGGTGCGGATGCCTGTCAGGTAACACAGAAAATCGAAAAGGATAAATACTTCTGCCTCTTGCATAGCATAGGGCCTGTCTTGCCTGTGTTTGAGAATACACACTTCTCCAATACTTTACAAAGACGTGAGTCTGGTCATTGGTGAATCTCCCTGTTTTCAAATGGGTATGATTGACAGATGGATTAGCCAATCAGGGACATGCATGGGTCCAGCCATATCAAAATAAATATGGCTGCTTACTAGGAAAAAAGAAAAGGAAAAAAAATCACAAGGGACTGAAAAACATTGCAGATTTCTGCAGCATCAAAGAGCAAAGCATTAATCTATGATTGCGTAATCACGTTTTGTCAGGCTCGAGACGTAACTGAGAGCATAATGACAAGACTGATATCAATCTGTGTAAAAATACAGAGATATCATTCTGGATTTGCCAGGCAAGGGCTTTTCTGTGTGTCTTGAGTTTGGGTTGATGGAGGGGGGAAACCCACCCAAACCCAGGGAGACACATCCAAAGCATCCACAATATGCACTTTAATACTCCAATGTATTTTTATCCAATCCTGGCTTGAAATCTGGATATGGGTCCCAAGGCTGCCCCAGCAGCATTGAAGGATGGACCAAAAGAGGATGAATTTCATCATTCAGAAATAAAGCGTACCCTAACTTCTGTTAGATGGTCATCTGTTTTTGCATTATGTGTTTAACTTTGTAAGTGGTTGTTAGTTTGCACTTCACACTTCTTCTGCTTTATGTTATTTCTGTCTTAGGGGGACTCGGGAGGGCCCATATCCTGCTTCAATGGGAGCAGGTATGAGCTCGCAGGGGTAGTAAGCTGGGGTGTTGGTTGTGGACGGGCCAAAAAGCCGGGAGTCTACACAAAAATACAGAACGTCATTCCATGGATCATTGATGTCATAAGTAAACAACATTTAGCTACTATAACAATTGCATTGGCATACACCCGACCTTATATGCTTTGTGTCTATGTATCTGTTTTTACAGATGAAGAAAATATTATGTCATTTGACACTCCGGTGGCAGGTTGGTTTCAGAAGAATTTTGAAACATGTACAGAATTCAAAATATGTCTGTCTATTTTTCCAGCAGAAGACAACTGTGGAAAGCAGCGGGGCCGAGGCTGTGTGACAGTCCCACTCACTGCATCGTTACATCAGTCCCAGGATGGTGTCATGTCTGTGCAGAACATCAGTGAATCCTGTCCATTTTACTGGCCCTGGCAGGTCAGTATACAACAGGATGGGCACCATTACTGCAGCGGGACCCTGATCAGCCAGCAGTTTGTCATCACAGCACAACACTGCCATGTATGGTAGGGACATACATTTAAGTGCTAGCCTTTGTCATATAATTATATTTTGAAAATGCAGCCCTGTAATTTTTTTTTATATAAGACTTGTTAAAGGGCAGTTGATCTGAAAGAGATTTTTGTTGCTTTTTCCACCTCTTCAGTGTTGAGGACACAGTAGTTTTGGGAATACATGACATCAGGTACTCTTTGTTACAAAGAATTCCTGTGGTGAGAGTTATCAACCTACCACAAGATGGCAGCTTTCCTCCAGGCTCTGACCTGTCCCTGACCCAGCTCG
>JACM01001745.1:0-31632 GCA_000787095.1 Periophthalmodon schlosseri | reverse complement strand
AATAAATAAAAATAATTAAATAAAAATTAAGGAGGGGGCGGGGGTCAGGTGACATACTCTATACTTGCATATTCACCTGTTTATCAAGTATTTCAGAAACCCATGCCATGTCAAGTGAAAAATGTCCACTTTCCTTTTAAGTTCGAATTAAATTTTTTCTAGTTGGACATGTTTAATTATGTCATACAATAGATTAGTGTAAATTGGAGTTTGTTTTGATTCCAATACAGTAAGATAAGTCTTCTGGCCAATTAGGTGTGGGACGATATTGAAATTTTGTGTGACGATTATCATGGCCAAAATAACGATTATATCACGATAATAAGTAAAGTTGTTATGGATATGAATAATTATAACTTTAACAGAGAATATTATGGATAAGCAGGGCCGTCAACTGAAATTTGGAGGCCCGGGGCAATAAGCCTCACATGGCCCCCCCCGTAATACAAATTAATAGGAAGAGGGTTCAATTCTGGGCCCCTAAGACCCTGGGGCCCCGGACAACAGACCCCTATGTCCCCCCCGTTGACTTCCCTGCGGATAAGTCGTATTTTCAGCACATTTTGGTGATATAAGGGCGATTATCTTTGTTGGCGATTATCACGATTATATAAAATGCCCCACGAATGATTATTGTCAACCCTTTTTATCACGATAAACAATATTATTGTTTATTGTCCCATCCCTTTAGCCAATAATGTTACAGATTTGACAAATGATTTTTGTTCATTCCGAAGATTTGCAGTAACTGGGGACACACCAAACAGTGCGAGCACAGAATCAGGACCAAACCGTAATTTACAAGCATCTGACAGCATATGAATCAAATCAGTCATTTCAAGTGAATTTTAAGATTATAATGTTTCTTAATCTTTGCTAATCAACCGTTTTCATGTTTTTTTCAGATCACCAGAAACTTGAACGAGAGGCAAGAATCTGTCGTCTGCTGAAGCACCCGAACATAGGTAAGTTTTTCTCTGCTGGTCGATGAATACGAGGGACTTTAGTAGAAGACGCTCAGAGACACGTTTCATGACTGTTGTGTTTCTATCTGACCTTTACCACGGAGACAGAAGGTAGAGCATCAGCAGCACTGGAGTTTGTTGGGCTTTTATTAGACCTCATGTGGGACTGCTCCAAACCAGTGTGTTTTGGATGAAATTGAAAGTACCTTGGTGCAAAATGAAACGCCATCTTATTTGACTTGGAAGTGAGTGTGTTTTGGATGAAATTGAAAGTACGCCATCTTGTTTGACTTGGAAGTCTTTGGAATTTCATTTTAGAGATTGTTCCTCTGATAGTTGTAGAATGTGGGATTAGTATTCAAAGATTTAGTACTTCAAGATTTTTGTTAGTATTTGAAAAGCGTTTTTATGGAAACATGAGCCGTCTTCAAAGTCAACATTAAGTATGTTTTTGATACCTATCGTTTCGTCTCCTTTTGTATTTCTTCTGGTGAGTCACTGCTTGAGTTGGTTTAGAACATCATTTCCTTGTTTCTTCTCGATAGTTCGCCTTCATGACAGTATCTCAGAAGAAGGCTTCCACTACTTGGTGTTTGACCTGTGAGTATTTATCTCATATTAATTTTTACAAACCAGTTTTAATGAAGTACAACAGCATTAATCTGTGTGTCAGTGGATCTGACCGCTCTACCAATGCTGTTTTTTATGTTGAGAGCGGGATTCGAACCACCAAACTTCAGATCAGTGGACAAACACACTACCAACTGAGCTACTATGTTAAGATTATTTACAATTATTAAAAAGTTTAATTTAAATAATACTTAACCAGATTGAACATCAAAGCCATTTCTGTGTTTCAGACGACATCACAACATTCTATTGGCCAATGTTATTTAATACAGATGGGGGCGGAGCTAAAATTAATAGTTTCAAAATGCAGTTTTGTGTTGTAATACAGTGAGTTCCCGGGTCTGGCCAGTAATAGAAATGATCAGGTTCAACTTTTGTGGATTCACCTTTCAGATATTTAATGGCAAAGTACCGTATTTTCTGGACTATAAGTCGCACTTTTTTTCATAGTTTGGCCGGGGGAAGAGAAAGCAGCGCTTCATCTACCTCCGGAGTTGGCGAAGTTGTTCAGAAGCGACACCGAGGAAGAATTCAATGGATTTAGTGATTTGGAGTGAGATCGAGAGTAAACTTGTTAGCTTGTTTTTTATGCTTTAGTCTGATTAACTGTTAATATCTTACGTTAACACAACAGACACGTGTTCAGTTCGTTGTCTGTGCTTCATGTAGCTGAATAAATATAAATGTGTTACGTTAGCGTGCTGTGCTGCTATTCAGCCTGTTGTTCTCTATTTTATTGTCATTATTACAACTTGCCTTTAAAGATAAAATGTCTGTTCTTGGTCTTGGATTTTGTAAAATAAATTTCCCCAAAAACTGCGACTTATAGTCCAATGCGACTTATATATGTTGTTTCTTCATTATTATGCATTTTTTCGCTGGTGCGACTTATACTCCGGAGCGACGTATAGTCCGGAAAATACGGTACAATGTAATCAATTGAGAAATCTGGCTCTTGCGCCCCCATCTAAAAGTATGACGTCATCTTATTCTAGTATTTGAAAACTACGAATACATTACACTTTGAATTACTTTGTGTACGAATTGGGCTATACAAATAAACTTGCCTTGCCATATTAAACTGCCCATACCAACCACTGCTGATGTATATGACAGACTTTTACTGTGTGCCCTTTGGAAAACGAAGCATTTTTTGATGTTTTTTGTTTCAGTGTGACCGGAGGGGAGCTCTTTGAGGACATTGTTGCCAGAGAATATTACAGTGAAGCAGATGCCAGGTAAAGTATATCGTCATATGAGCCAAAATAATTTCACAGATTTCAGAGTTTGAGAAAAAAGACACACTCGCTTTGAAATCCCACTTAACTTTGTCACTACACATGACTTTGCTGGAGACCGTAAATTCAAGAACGTTAATAAATGAAACCAGGCTGCCCTCGTTCCACGTACTGTCTTTAGTTTTGTGGGTGTTTTAGTGCGAAAATGTGTCTGAAAAACATGTACAGGCAAAAGACGTAAAGGGACAAAGCGGAGTTAGTAAAATTCTTAAAGGGCCCATATTACGCTGTTTTCTGATCTATATTATAATGTTGTTTCCTCATCACAAACAGACCCGGAGTTGTGTTTTTCCTTCATTCACACATGTTTAACGCACAAACCCTGCATATCTCAAACAGAAAACGCTCTATTTCACCTTGTGATGTCATAAGGTAATACAGGAAGTGCTCCACTGTGTTTTTAAACTCCACACACCTTCACTAGAATCATTTGGATGATTTCAGTCCTGAAATTGCCAATCTATACTCAGCAAAAGGTAAAGGAGCTGTTTCCACACACCTTCACTAGAATCATTTGGATGATTTCAGTCCTGAAATTGCCAATCTATACTCAGCAAAAGGTAAAAGGAGCTGTTAACATGAAAACTACCACTTCATGACATCACAAGGTGGAACAGAGCATTTTGAGCTTTGGAGATGTAGACAGACTAATAATAAAGTGTTACTCAAACATGTGTGAATGAAACAAAACACAGCTCCAGGTCTGTTTTTGACGAGTTAACGGCATTATAACATGGCTTAAAGCTCACAAAAGTCAATTTTGTGTAATATCGGACCTTTAAACTACCCTTAGTTCTATGGAGGATGGAAATGAAACTGCAGATTTGGCCTAATATTTAGCCTTATTTGGACACAGGATCTGTTAGCACTGTCTATATTTATAAATACTTCAAACTTAAAGCAGTCAAAGTTAAACATGACTTTCCTTTGTCTTTCAGCCACTGCATTAATCAGATCTTGGAGAGTGTCAGTCACATCCACCAACATGACATTGTGCACAGGGACTTGAAGGTGAGTCTCTTAGTTTCCTCACAGATCAAATCAAATCCAAAAGCCCCAAAAAAACGCCCCCCAACCCCCCCCCAAAGCCTCTGCTCTTTTCTGCTACGAGTGAACGCGGCGAATGGCTGCTCCCGTAGGTCCATGCTGTGACGCTAACACCAACTTGGAGATCGGCGTCACTCATTTCCACCTGCGTCTGTCTGTCTGGCTGTAATCGTGTAGCGGGTCCCCTCTTTTTCACACTCTCACCTCCGTCGCTCCCCCCTCCCTCTCTTCCACCCTCACCCCTGCCCCACCCCCCCCATCCTCCTTTTCTCTGGGCTTTTTGAGGAGTGACGAAAGCAGTCGGATGCTATTTATAGCTGGTCGGTGGGTGAGATGAGGCCGGTGACGATTCTGCCTGCAGTGGGATTTGCTCACCCCTGGCGCAAACTGCAGCACTTTGACCTCCTCATCATTTTTTACGCTAATAATAATAACAAAGCAAGTAAAGATGTGAGCATGTTTAAACATTAGAACCCCTGGAGCGATGTCAAATATATATAGCGCTTTTTTAGATGAATATGGCTGCACTGATCCGTCAAAAACCTAAATATTGCCAGAGACGATTTTTATCAGTTGTAATATCTGGTCGTTTAATAAGTAGGTAAGGTAACTGGCTGAATTTTTTTCCAAGTCAAAGTTTGTTTTATTTGTTTTTCAGTGAGGTGAAATGGAATATGGATGTAAAAATATATATCTTTATAGATGAAATTCAACAAAATGGGTCAAATGCATCTAAAATACAGGGTTTTCTTAAGCTCCTGTTCACCCATGTGTTGGTTTAACTGTATTTTTATTATATATATTACTGAAATTGCGTGGCTGAGTGTAAATAAATGAAATAATTGATGTCAGATTTCAAATAGACAGCCACTCCTGTTCTTTACCTTACCTCTATATTTCCTGTGGGAATAACACACAAAAAAAAACTACTTGTGTTTAAAATGGAGGGGGAAAAAAAGAAAAAAAACACACTAATAACAGTCACAAAGTGTACCTTGGAGAGCTTTGACCTCTCTGTCATCTTGGGAGGGCCACTCACCGAAAGGAGAGGCAGAGGCTGGTGGCAGGCGGCGTTGCCATGGCAACTGTGGGGTGAGGTCACCCGGCTGCTGCGCCAGCGTAGGGACTCATTATGCCACCTCCCATCTATCCATCTCTATCGGCCCGCGCGTTCTGCCGCTCGCCTGCCACGGCCCGGGACTATCAACGCCAGAGTACAGGAGTCACGGCTAAATAAGAAGCGCGTCAAGAGAATCACAATGAGCAAAGAATCCCGGGATGATGCAACAGATGTCTGTTTTAAATTATGTAGAGTTTGCAGATTGCGCCGGTAATGCCAGCTTCAGCCCTCCAAGAAGCCGACATGTCAGTGGGACGTGCTCTGCCCCATTTTAATTTTATGGCTCCATCTTCATTCTGGTAGTACAATATTTAGATGTAAAGTTTTGACCACTTCTATATCGAAAATGAAGCGTGAAATGGGGTCTTTCCCATTAAAACCCTTAAAAAATGGCTCAAACTCTAAAACTTATAATAATACTTTCATAATATACTTTAATAATGACCTCAGTTTTGTTACTTAAGTAAAAGCACAGATACAGAGGTAAAAACTCAGGTAAAAGTAAAAGTATCACATAAAAAAATCTACTTAAGTAAAAGTATTCAAGTACCCGTTTAAAAATGCACTTTAAGAGTAAAAAGTAAAAGTCTTTTTAATGTGTCAAATGTAGTAATATTGATTTAAAATGATACATGTTTTGTTCAACAGAAACAATACGAATCAATTTCTTAATTTTTCTCATGAATTTTGTGTTTATTTTTGTTTACTCAAAGCCGAAGCTTGAACTCGAAAACTTTAGTCAGGATGTTACCATGAACATGATAAAAATAACCCCTCAAATCATATGAAAAGTACTTTTTACTTTTCAGTTCTGTTCAAAAATATAGTGGAGTAGAAAGTACAGATACTGCTCTTAAATGTAGTGAAGTAAAAGTAAAAAGTATCCACTGTAAAATGTACTTAAGTAAAATACAGATACCTAAAAATTCTACTTAAGTACAGCACTTTACTACTTTTACTTTGTTACCTTCCACCACTGAAAATGGCAGAGGATGTGTCAGATATTGAGCTGCTACATTTGTCCTTTTGTCCTTTTGTCCTTTTGACTCACGACTCAGGGTCACGTGTCCTCAAATCTGTACAGTGAATACATTTTTCTTTAATCTGGTCAGATACATTCGTGGATAAGTTTAAAATCTTCGTTCATAACCCACTGGAACAGCTTTGCCTAACGAACTTAACATGGAGGGAGTGTGTACTGCCTGATGGAGTCTAATTCTGACACACAGATATGATCCAGTGCCACGTCCCCTTGAGCCCCTCTGACTAAGACCACATGACATTCTGTGGCTCGTTCACTCGTGCAAAAGATAGGACATTTCTTCCAGGGTTCAGTTCTAATACCGATACCGATGCCTCATATTTACCCGAACCAGTGTAGGGACGGAAAATGGCAGTTATTTCCTTAAAACACACACACATTCATACACCGGTGTACGCAGACACTGGGGGCGAGCTGGGTTAAGTGTGTTGCCCAAGGACACAACGACAGCATTCATCTGTGGGAGCTGGAATCGCACCTTTCCAACCTGTATCAGTGGATCTGTCCGATCAGCCAGTGATGTTTGTGTCGAAAGCGGGATTTGAACTGCCAACTTTCGGATCAGTGGACAAACACTCTACAAACTGAGCTCTTTATTACATCCAATTGAACCAATATAATTTTTTTTTGTATCGGTATCGGTGCATCTCTATTTAGGTTCAATATTTATTTAATGAAATGAAAAAAAATGAAATGAATTTTTGGTTTGTTGGCTCGTTGTTTAGGGATTGAACAAGAGCCAATAATCATGTTGTGAACACTGATTGTTGCGATTTTGACAATTGCAGGGCTAATTTTACAATATTTAACCCCCAAAGTTCTTATAGTTCATGAAATGCGTCTTTGTTCCCCTCTGAATAATTCCCTTGTTTTCCGCTGCAGCCGGAGAACCTCTTGTTGGCCAGTAAGATGAAGGGAGCAGCAGTGAAGCTCGCAGACTTTGGTCTTGCCATTGAGGTGCAGGGCGACCAGCAGGCGTGGTTTGGTAAGGGTTAACTGCAAAACGTGCTTTGGAATTTTCAACCAGTTCTCTTCAACTATATTCAAATTTATTTATTTTTTTAATAGGTTTTGCTGGAACTCCGGGGTACCTGTCTCCAGAAGTGTTGAGGAAGGATCCTTATGGCAAACCCGTGGACATATGGGCATGTGGTGAGTGTTACTTTGTGCTCCGTGTTGTTTATTACATAGGCCTGTCACAATAATTATATCGAATGGGGTCAATTGGTCAATATTTATCGTGTGAAAATTTTTTTTGCAATAGTGGGTATGTACCGTATTTTCCGGACTATAAGTCGCTCTGGAGTATAAGTCGCACCAGCCAAAAAATGAAGAAAAAACATATATAAGTCGCACTGGACTATAAGTCACATTTTTTGGGGAAATTTATTTTACAAAATCCGAGACCAAGAACAGACATTTTATCTATAAAGGCAAGTTATAATAATAACAATAAAATAGAGAACAACAGGCTGAATAGCAGCACAGCACGCTAACGTAACACATTTATATTTATTCAGCTACATGAAGCATAGACAACGAACTGAACATGTGTCTGGTGTGTTAACGTAAGATATTAACAGTTAATCAGACTAAACTCTCAATCTCACTCCAAATCACTAAATCCACTGAATTCTTCATCCTCGGTGTCGCTTCTGAACAACTCCGCCAACTCTGGAGGTAGATGAAGCGCCGCGTAGTAGATACTGGTACAAGCCTAGAGCGCCCTCGCGAGGTTTCAGTGTGACAATAACGAAGATGTGCAATTATATATTTTAATAATTTTAATAACCCCCGGCCAAACTATGAAAAAAAGTGCGACTTATAGTCCGGAGTAGTAGTATAGTATGTAATAAGGCATGTCACAATAATTATATTGATTGTGGTCAATTGGGGGGGTCAATATTTATCGTGTGAACAATTTTTTGGCAATAGTGGGTATGTAAGTAGTATAGTATGTTATAAGGCCTGTCACAATAATCACTATATCGATTGGGGTCAATTTCTTTGCAATAACGGGGAGATTTTTGCAATTTGTATGTAATAAGGTAAGATCTGAGCTCTAGAGAGTAGAATAAATAACTTCTAGGGCTAATAATTGGTTCATTTTGTCATGTTTTTACAGCTTTTTAATGATAGCATATCTCAATAGCAATATATCGTGCTTCAAAACATGTTATCGTGACAGGCCTGTTATTACGTAACACAAACTTACACTGGTTTCTTTGTTATAGGGGTCATCCTGTACATTTTGCTGGTGGGCTACCCTCCTTTCTGGGATGAGGACCAACACAAACTCTATCAGCAAATTAAAGCTGGTGCATATGATGTAAGCACTTATCCAAATGGACTCAGCAGCACGCTAGCTAGCTCACTGTGTCTCAAAGCTAACGGTCAGTTTTATTAAAATTGGAAAACATAAAATAAACAACTTATTAAAATTCAAATTAATTAAAATAAGACTAGAGAATTATTTTTATATGTAGAATATTTCAGTTTTGGTGTTGTTTTAATATGTATTATGCCTCAAAATTAGCACTAGCGTTAGCATTGAGACACAAACATCTCTCTTTCTGAACAAAGAAGAGTCCTCATTTTATTTGTGTGTTTTTTAACATGTTGTCAGTGACATCCACCCGCAGCTCCCCGTCCTCTGCCTCATCTTTAAATATTTATTAATTTTCGCGTGACTCGACAGAAACCTCATAGGGATAAAACTGGACGGGAAGTAGTGACGCTAACAGTGAGGTCGCCGGGGGTTCCGTCGGTGACTTTCTTTCCCAACAAGTCAAGTTTACTTAGCGCATGCAGGGAACTGTCTGTCTACCAGGGGAATAGTTATATTAAAATAAAAATAAGACTAATTTGAGGTGCTTTGCTGAACTCATGATCAAAGTATAGCATTAGTAGCATGTAATTAGATAAAAAAAAAATTCACTTGCTTTCTTGTGATATATTGTATAAAGAAAGAGAATATAGCCCTGTCTATAGGCCGTTTTTATCACATCCTGTCATAGTCCTGTGGGATAGGGGAATTTATTATCCGTATTAATTTCCATAATACAAAGCAGTCGCATCTAATGAATGTGCATAATACGAGCTCTGATGTGAAGTGATGGTGACAAGCACTTGTATTAATGCTCACCTCTTCAATGTCATCGGCGACGGGGACAGACTTATTCTCCAGTCAAATAAATGCCTTTATAATGCAATGAGGGGCAATGGGGTTTAGATTTGAAATGATGAAGACCTATCGTATATTTGTGCGGAAAAGAAAATTGAATTTGGTTTTTAAGAGGCACTCATCCAAGTAGCTTCTTCAGTTCTGACCTGGTTCTATAAGTCACTGTCTTAAATATAACCTTAATGTCTGAAGGGAGGAGCTGACTACGTTAAAACTAACACACGCTCGTTGTTTATAGTAATGAAACAAAACACAACTCCAGGTCTGTTTGTGATGAGGAAACGACATTATAACATACAGTAGATGAAAAAATGGCGTAATATTGGTCCTTTAAGTCGACTGAACTACGCTGAGGTGAGGTGTGAACGGTCATCTTAATCATATTTTACATAATCGTTCCTGTCCCAGTGGGTGATCTGACGCCATTAGCATCACTCATTAGGGGCAGGAACAGATATTAAGGTGGTGACTTCCAGATCCCTGTCAGAAATGAAGAAGCTCCGTATTCACTCTTAAAAACTTGTGTACTTAACTCAATTTTCTTTCGCGATGGAACCTACCTGGACGGCTGAGGGTTTACACAGACATTATCGTTCATTGCGAGAAACAGAATTGATACTTTGCAGTGACGTCACGCTGGGGGTGTTCTGCCTGTATGCCTGTGGTGGAATGTGCAGCAGTTGCCATGGTGACGCAATGCACACATTTAGCAATAATAATACCCAACAAGAAAAAATACAAAATTGATTTAAACAGCACATTTTCAGGAGCCTGTGATCAATCCGAGCGTTCGTGGTCCTGTTTAGGTGTTTGATTTTCAACAAAAAGTCAGAGTCACTTCAGGAGCCTGTGATCAATCCGAGCGTTCGTGGTCCTGTTTAGGTGTTTGATTTTCAACAAAAAGGTCAGAGTCACTAACTGAAAAACTGTTGGCTAACGCTAGCTAGATTGTGACTGTAATTTTATGTGTGAGTGACTTATTTAACAGCGCAAATCAGCTCACCTGTTGTAGTTCCAACTCAGTCAGTTCTTTGTGGTCAGATTGTGTTAAAACAAAGCTCAAATTAAAGTCTAACTTGAGTAACAGAGCTTCAGACAGAACAGTGCCTTCAATTAGCATCACACCCCCGGGGAATGTTGGTGACGTCAGCTGCAAAGTTATCAGTTATTAACAGTGGCTCCATCTTTATCCTTTTGCCTTCTGTTTAGTTCCCATCTCCAGAGTGGGACACTGTGACCCCGGAAGCCAAGAATCTGATCAACCAAATGCTGACCATCAACCCCGCCAAAAGGATCACCGCCGACCAGGCTCTGAAGCACCCCTGGGTCTGCGTAAGTCACGCCCCTCTGCGGTTTACGCTCCGAACCACTGCCAAACGCTGCTACGTGGCTTTATTAAAGAAGACCTATTGTGCTTATGTCTGCTATGAAGTTATAATTTGACCCCCGTGGATCATTTTAAATCGCAGTATTCATCTAAAACGACTTAATCAAAGAAACGAATCCGCTGACTTCCGCGTTACAAAACTGCGGTGCCCAGTGGGAGCTGACGTCGCCGTAAACATCATCGCAACAAAGCGCCGTGGAGCTGTCGGCGCCCCCTATAGACAGCTGCACATCGCACTAACGAGCTGCAGATTTTTTGGCATTTGTCCTAAAGTGACTACATGACGCTTCTGAATCCTACGAGTATCACCGATTTAAGAAAATAAAAGTGAAGAACGAAGTGCGTACGTCACAGTGGGCGTGTACCGGTGGCGGTGAAAACAGGGATTGTCAACACGGTGTCTTGAAAATAAGCGATTAAAGATTAGTCAAACGTGCACGAATCACTCCAGATACAACTTCGAGAGGGTGAATGAGATGGAAACAACTATAACATGGTTAAAAGCTCTGAATGTAGAATAGGTCGGCTTTAAATTTCCTCATTTTAACTGCACAGTCCTGCTCCCTCACACAGAGCTTCCCTTTATAGCCACACATATGATTATTTGTTTGTTTATGCGTCCCCTTAGAATCGTAAAGTTTTTGTTGAAATTGTTCGTATATTTTTACAAGATTTTGTAGGGTTCAGTATTTTTTTCAGTTTGACTTGTGTCCAGAGCATAGTCTGTATAAAGAAGTGGACTAAGTGACGTCACCCACAGCGTTCGGCTCAGGTCAAATGAAGCTCATCGAGGCCAGAGCAGTTATAGGGGCCAATTTGGAGCCGAGTTCCGTATTTGGAATTCTGACCTCGAGTATCATAGCAACCAAAGAGCCAATCTGGAGCGAGGCTGTTGAACGCCCCTTCTTGCCCGTTTCCCGCTGTCAGTCAACCTGTTGCAGCCAATCTGGAGCGAGGCTGTTGAACGCCCCTTCTTGCCCGTTTCCCGCTGTCAGTCAAACCTGTTGCTAACGCTAGCGGGAGTGACCTCGGGGGGAAAGAAAGCGCTTGATTTATCTGTTATAAATGTTCATGTCTTGATTTACGGACACAATCACAAAATAAAAACACTAGGATCATGTAGAGCGGGTTAATAATAAGAGCAAAATGACGAGTCTGACAGCAGCAGTTACAGAGAAAAGGGACACAGATTTTCAATAGAAAGTGAACTGGAGCCAGAGTCAATGGAGCCGGAAGTCCTATTTGGAACGCGGCGGCTAGCGAGTTAGCTATGTCCATATATATTTACAGTCTATGGTTCAGAGTGTTCAGAACTTTAAACCTCAGCATCTCAGAACGACCCAGAACGCAGATGTCTTTTTACTATGACAATTTTAAGACCATTTTAACATGACTTTTTATTCACAGCAACGCTCCACTGTGGCTTCCATGATGCACCGCCAAGAGACTGTGGAGTGTTTGCGCAAATTCAATGCAAGGCGGAAGTTGAAAGTAAGTCTGGCAAAAATAATGCTAAAAATAAAAAGTGTACATGTGGAATTTGAAAGTAAATAATTTAAAATCTTTCTTCTCTAGGGAGCCATTCTCACTACAATGCTGGTGTCCAGAAACTTCTCAGGTGAGTATCTCTTTAGGAACCATCCACCATCTTGTACTTCTGTCTTCGTTTGTTCTTGCTAAAACTAAAATCAAAGTGAACGTAGCTGTTACTAGTGGTTGGAAAAAGCGCATTTATATATGTGAAGATTAATGAAGGCAGTTAGTAAGTTTAGAAAAAGTTTTTAAAAAAACTTGGTTGGTAAGAGAAAACAGGAAGCAGATATGTGTTTTGTCTTTGTTTGTATTGTTCTGTATTTTAAACAGTACTATTTAAAATGACCATCACAAGCTGCTTCCGTTCAGGGCTTTTCACACATAACTGCAAAGGTCCATTTAAAACATTAACAACAGGAACAGATGTGAGTATAAATGTTCATCACAAGATTAGTGCATTAGTGGCACCACAATATCTTGTTTTGCAAATGTATTCTAGTTTTAGGAAGCAAAATAACCAAAAGCTTTTTTTCCCCATTTCAGTTTTTAGACGTAGACAATCATGAGACCTTGTATTAAAAGTTCCTGTATCAAAGTTTAACGAACAAGTGCGATATTGAGTCAGTCTGTCGTCGCAGTCCTTTATAAATACAGTTCATACAGTGTTGTTCTCTTTGGCCAGCCTACTTTTTCTTAGCGTGTACAACTACTTAACATTAGTTTATAAATCACTTAACAAGTTATAAAAACGCATTCCCATCCTAGTTTGCATTACATTATCTGTGCTGTCTTCAGTTAAGTTTTTCCCTCTTAGTGACTTTGGCTTGGATTTCCATCTTGTAAGCAGTTTGATCACCTAAATGGAGTGCATGTTGATTGAACACCCAATTTGCGGGCTGGCCCCTGTCCTGCCAGTCTAATGAAATAATGTTATGTGTGTGCGCTTCGAGTAAGGCTGAGTGACTCCTGTGGTCGGAGTGGATTTAGACTCGAGATGGCAGACGACCCAAGCTCTGAACTGCATTATAGTCAGTGGGAAGGTTTAGAGAGTTAGCGAGTCGTTAAAGGGCCCATGTTACGCTGTTTTCTGATCTATTTTATAATGTTTCCTCGTCACAGACAGACCCGGAGTTGTCACAAACCTTGCATATTTGGGCTGAGTTCTTCTCTCAACCTGAAAACACTGTAATACAGGAAGTAGTAATACAGGAAGCGCTCCACTGTGTTTTGAAACGCCATACACCTTCAGTACATTAACAGCTACCTTTTACCTTTAGTTCAGTAGAGATTAGCAACTGAAAAACTACCAGTACATGACATCACAAGGTGAAACAGAGCATTTTGACGTTTGGAGATGTAGATAGACTTATAATGCATGTGTGAATGAAACAAACGCACAACTCCACGTATGTTTTTGAGGAGGTAACAACATTATAACATGGCTTAAAACTCAATTCTGAGTCAATTCTGTGTAATATGGGACCTTTAATATGTGTTACTTCATGTTCGCTCTGCATTTTCATAAATATAAGAATAATTTTCCTCTGATCTCACTATGCTTTTGTGAACATAATGGACTGAAAACAGGGATTCAACCAGCAAATTATAATATTAAAGAGGTTAAAGGTTAAAGAGTGCATTTAAACTGGTAAAAAACAAAAAAAAAACAGATACTTGTAGATTTTAGGCTATAGTTTCTCTGGTCCCAGCTAAGCATACACATCCAATCCCTCTCTGTCCATTAGTGGGACGGCAGCACACCAGCCCTGCCGCTACCACCAGCACTGCCGCTATGGCTCAGGAAGGTACGTCTGCTACAGGGGGGCGGAGCCACGTACTGCCAACCTCACACTGGGGGCTGCGGAGCTCAACAATCCCGCCCATATTAAAGCCAGTTCGGGGTCTGATAGAAAATTTCCCATTGATTTATTTCTATAGACTTTTCGAACAAGTGAAAATATTTTAAAATTTAAATGTACGACAGAGGCGAGCTACGTAGAAACCTAAACGTCTGTCCAAAATTGCTGTTTATAAAGTGTCTCAGTGCTGGTTAGCTCCCAGCAAGCTTTGAATCTTCTACAGTCTATGGGAAAGATATATGGGAATTGTTCTTCCAGAGCGCGAGGAAGGGCAAGGAGCGGGACTGTTGAGCTCCATTGGCACGTGCCCAGCCGTTAACCCTACACCCCAACTGTAGCCCATCCATAAGCCTGCTGCCTGCCGCCCAAAATGTAAAAATCCCACCGATATATTTAAAACAATAACTGCACAATCTCTCCACTCTTGACCTTTTGATCACTGAGGCGTGACTCTGTAGTTTAATGAGAGCTGCTCTTGAGAACGACCTGTTTTAATTTTCAGCATCCGGCACCGGGGACATTTAGCCGACACGTGGCGTGACCCCGTGACCTCTCGTCTAAGTTACTGCAGCTGCCACCTGGCCCGCTCTAACGCCAGCTCGCATATCATCACCGCTGTGGATAATAGTCTTAACCTTTAATTCGACAAAACAAACACAGCAGTATCCAGACAGTGTCGCACTCTGAAATGCATCCCTCTGAGTTCGGTTTCTTTTCAAGTCTGCCTGTGCTAACTGCTACTTCTTCTACTGTTAGTGATCCGAGCATGTGTTTAAGGTGTATGTATAGTGCATGGGGAGCTGAATGCACAGGGTGTATTTTATGATCTGCTTGCTCTGTTGTTTTGGTTTGACTAATGACGTTTTCCATAAAGATCCAGTGTGGCAAAATCTAGCGTTGGCGACGTTAGCACAGTCTCTAAATATGTAGGATACTCCCCCAAAATATTTTTTTTCTACTAAAAAACTACTGCATTATGTAACTTTTCTGGTGGGGGCCTGCACCTCGAGGTTATTGCTTTACCTGGAATGTTCCACTCAATGACCTTAAACATATCTATTTTGTTTTTATTGCTTAAAAAAATAAAATTCGAAAAAAACATGCATCCTGGTGGAGTGGACTCACCTCTCCGCAGATCTGATGTGTAACTTGGCCTTGTGACGTTGCTTGCTTGTCTTTTTTTTTCTTTTTATTAAATATACAGAAAGTAGAGTTAAGACAATTACAATTACAAATTACAAAGACAATAACAATTAATAAAATGCTAAATAAAAATTCCGTGGTCGTATGAAAAATTGTTTCAAAAACTGTTTTAACCCCGTCCACCTCATAGACTGTATAAAGACGTGGACTAAGTGAGTGTGACGTCATCCGTAGCGTTGTCGAGGCCAGAGCAGTTACGGCGGCAAATTTGGAGCCGTGTTCTATATTTGGAATTCCGACCACGAGTATCATAGCAACCAAAGCGCCAATCTAGAGCGAGACTGTTGAAGGTAACGCCCCTTCCCGCCCTCACCGCTGGTTTAGCAGGGAGTGGGCGCTTAGCAACACTGTCAATCAAACCCGTTGCTAAAGCTAGCGGGAGCGACCTCGGGGAAAGAAGGCGCCTGATTTGACTGTTATTAATGTTCATATCTTGATTTATGGACAAAATAGCGGAATAAAAACCCCAGGATCATGTAGAGCGGGTTAATACGAACATTTAAGAGAAAAATGACGAGTCTGACAGTAGCAGTTACAGAGAGAGGGGCGACAGTTTTATAATGTAAAGTGAATTGGAGTCAGAATCGATGGAGCCGGTAGCGCGCCCATGATCACTTCCTGTTTGGAACACGGCGGCTAGCGGGTTAGCTACGTTCATTTATACATACAGTCTATGCTCCACCTCCCTCTCATCCAAAAGGGACGTTTGCAAGGGGCTTATCCCTGAGCTGTGTTCTGTGTTGTCACCATGGAGATGCGTTTAATGCTGTACTGTGGAACATTTCAGGCAAAGCAATAACTTCTCTAGACAAAGGTAGCGGACCCTCCTCCAGAAAAGTTGCATAGAACACCTTTAAATAAAAAAAAAGTCTTGCAAATCCCGTAGTCAAGCTTCAAAGTGGATGCTGCATGCTGGACATGTTAATGAGATCTGGTCATTGCATGATACCAGCAGTTACTCAAGTGATTTTGGTAATAAATGTTTCTTATTGTCTTTCACTGTCCTGCTTTCTGCTTTGATTGGCAGGTAAGAGGTCCAACAATGCTCAGTACTTCTAAATACTTTTATTACAACACAAATGAGAAAATGTACCTGGATTTGAGCTGTGTGTGTGAAATATTTATTTTACTTTTTCTGGATTGAGTGAACTGTTTTTCACAAGACATTCGTATGACTAGTTTATAGGCCTGTCACGGTAACACATTTTGAAGTTTGATTTATCGCTGAAGTAAATATAGACGATAATATCTGTGTAATCCCTCAGTCGTCCAGGTCTGATCCATAGCAAAAGAAAAATAAATCTGTCAACTGCTAATAGGTGTGAAATCACTCATTAGGGGCTTGAATGACTACGCTAAGTAGGACTCGGGCACAGTCCAGACGTAATCTGACCAAAACTGAAGAAGCGGCTTGGATGAGCAGCCAAACGTCTTCACTCCTACAACGTTTTGTCCAGTTGACATATTTTCTTTTTCTTTTGCTATGATAAACGATAATACTGAAACTAAATTTACAATATTGTTAAAGATCAGAATGAAACACTTTAGTTCTTAGTTTGCATCTGAAATGAGTCATAGACGTTATTAATTCGACCTTTTACGTCTTAAATCTTATCACAGAGCCAAAAATACCCCAAAATTTCCCAGTAGTGCAAAGAAAATGTTCACACGATAAATACTGACCCCAAAAAATATTGTTCCAGCTTCTTATATTGAATGGGAAGTCGATTTAGTAACTATCGTGACAGGCCTCAGATCTCTCAGTTTTGAAAAATTGCCTTAAATGTGTTATAATATATTATCAATAACAATTATGTAGAGTGGGTTTTATCAAGAAGAGATGGAATAATATTGTAATAGCAGTTTGGCTTTTGAAAATCTTACTATACCGAGAGAAAACGACAAGCCTCCAGTGACTTTTTCAAAAGGGACTTAGCTGTTTTTGCAAATGAACTCTTTATATTTTATACCTTGTGCTATTCATGCTAATTTCTACCTCACTAATTTCCAATTTTGTTACAGCTTGCAAAACTTTACTAAACAAAAAGTCCGATGGTGTGAAGGTAAGTCTTTCTCTTCTCCCCTTTGTCGTCTCTCCTCTTCTCTCCTGTCAATCTAATCTATCATCTTTAAACTCTATCCTAACAACTACTTCCCTTTTAACATTCAACATAAAGATCAGCGAAATACAAATCCAAACAAGAGTTGCTGCAAAAATACTGGTTTCAAATTATTCAAAATAGATTATATATTTAGTTTACCTTTTGCTTTACAAGTAAACGCAGTGTCCGTGCATGCAGTGATGAGACATTTTGAGGAATTCCGAAACAAAATGTCAAGAATCTAATGGGGAAAATGACCGGCCAGCAGTGTAGCTCCAAAAATATGACCCCTTTTTATGTTCAAAGCATGTGCAGTTTTTATTATTTATTTATTCTTATAGGGTTTCAAGCACTACCAAACGTGAGACTATTTTAACGAACAAAATTCGCCGACATTCTAGTAGTTAATACTTGTTTGTAATTCCCTATCTGGATTCGTAGAGGTGTTTGCCCATGTGCTTGGAACCCACAGAACACTGCTTGCACTTTTACCTACACTTTTGATCAGTTCCTTGTTTTTTTTCTATGATTATTTTGCCTCCTCTTCATTGGCGTCTGTCAGAAAAGGAAGTCCAGCTCAAGTGTTTGTTTAATGGTGAGATCGGCTGACGTTTTTGTTCGCTCGTCTTTACTCCCCCTGTTTTTTCTCGTGTTACTCGGTTGGCAGAGGTGCTTTTACACATCATCTGTTTCAGTTTCTCCCCTCCCCCCCCCAACTCCATCACACATCTCCAGTATCTCCCTATGCCTTAAAAAACAACCATATATTTTAAACCCAAACTAATCTCTCCTCCAGTCATACCATATTTATCATCGCTCATTCTCAGGAGTTGACGTTTGGTCTGGCGTCTGAGGCTAAATAAACAGTAGACAGCACTTGATTTACACTACCAGTCAAAAGTTTGGACACGGCATCTTGTTTAATGTTTTTTTCCTTTATTTTTACTGCTTTATACCATAGCGTTCGGCTCCAGTCAAATGAAGTTCATCGAGGCCTGCAGTTTAGGGCGAATTTGGAGCCGGGTTCCATATTTGTAATTCTGTCCGCGAGTTTCCTAGCAAACAAAGAGCCAATCCAGGGCGAGGCTGTTGAAGGTAACGCCCTTCCCGCCCGTCCTAGCAAACAAAGAGCCAATCCAGGGCGAGGCTGTTGAAGGTAACGCCCCTTCCCGCCCGCACCGCTGGTTTTAGCAGGGGGTGGGCGCTTAGCAACGCTGTCAATCAAACCTGTTGCTAAGGCTAGCGGGAGCGACCTCGCGGAAAGAAGGCGCCTGATTTGTCTCTTATTAATGTTCATATCTTGATTTACGGACACGATGGCGAAATAAAAACACCAGGATCATGTAGAGCGGGTTAATACGAACGTTATAAGACCGAAATGACGAGTCTGACAGCAGCAGTTACAGAGAGAGGGGCGTAAAGCGAATTGGAGCCGATGGAGCTGTAAGTCCGCCCATGATCACTTCCTGTTTGGAATGCAGCGGCTAGCACGTTAGCTGTGTCCATTTATTTATACAGTCTATGCTTTATACACATACAAAAGACATCAAATATATAAAGTAAGATATATGGGATTACTGTATGTAGCAGAAAAACAGTAAAATAACTCTACTACTTTTTAAAATATTTTATATTCAGATCCTCAGAGTATCCGCCCTTTGCTTTGTCGAGTTATTTAACTTTATTTCTTTACTACATAACTCCATATATCTTTCTTCATATATTTGATGTCTTCTGTATGTATCTAAAATATAGAAAGTAGTAAAAATAAAACATAAAAAAACACTGAACGAGCTGGTATGTCCAAACTTTTGCCTGGTCACGTATCTAATAGTCACACATTGATTTTTTTATTGTTACTTTATATGATTTATTTGGAGCATCCCGCTGTTGAAGCCTGTCTTGGTCACCTGCTCAACCAACTTTCCAACTCTACTTTTCCAGCTATGGCTCGCTCACATTAACCACTTTGTGCAGTTATAATTAAATTAAAGGCTTAAGAGGCTGTTTGATATGAGAGATCCACAGTTGAACTCAGCACTTTTGTTAAGCTGCGAAAGTGGTTTGGTTCTACCGCATACAACACATACTGTACATAGCTCTTAAAACCACACCAGCCACAGTAGGCTTTGCTCAGTGCTTTGCTACCTAGTTTAGAAACTTGGCTCCAGTCGCCCGTTTTCTAACATATTTTCAGAGCTTAAGCCGCAATCCTTTTGTTATTTTAGTCCAGCGATATTGAACAAATGCTTCTTTGGATTGATGTGAAACCAGGTCTACAGAACGCAGTCTATTTCTGCTGCATCATTTCAACAAATATGGAATTTTTTTGTTGTTATTTTTAGCGCACTGAAGGATATACTTCTCCTGTGTAAAAATACATTACCTCTTTAATACCACATTATAATTAAGTTTGGCTAGTGTATAGTTTTGTTGTTAATGCTTTTTGTGTAGCACTTTGAATCGAGGAAACGTTTACACTACCAGACAAAAGTTTGGACGCATCCTCACATTCAGTGTTTTTTTCCCTTTATTTTAACTGTTTTCTACGTTTTATATACATACACAAGACATCAGTTATATTAAGTACGATATATAGAATTATGTAGTAATGAAAAATGTTAAATAACTCTATTTTTTTTTTTTATATTCAAATCCTCAAAGTAGCCACCCTTTGCTTTAGTAGTTTAGTTTATTTAGTGGACTTGTTTAACTTTTTCTTTGCGACACAATTCCATATATCTTGCTTCATGTATCTGACGTCTTGCGTAAGTATCTAAAATGTAGAAAGTAGTAAAAATAAAGAAAAAAAAAACATTGAATGAGAGGGTTTGTCCAAACTTTTGACTGGTGCTGTTTAAACCAACACTACCAGTCAAAAGTTTCGACACACATACCCATGGACAGGGCCGGTGCCAGCGGGGGGGCTTGAGGGAGCACTAGCCTCCCCTAGAATGGCCAGTGTTCCCCCCCCATAGCTTCTCCAAAGACTTTTGCCCCATTTTCTTAGCGCATCCAGTCTTGACAAGAAAAAAATTTCAAATTGCATCTATAGAGTGTTCAAAATTAAACTACAATAAAAAAAATAAAAAAAATCCATATTAGGTTTTTATGAATCACAACAGGGGCTAACTACATTTAAACTGGTTTAAAACAGCAATTCAAACATGGTAGGGGGAGGGGGTCAAAGGCTCTAAATTAACATGTTAAGTGTGCACCCCCATTGAAGAACTTAGCCCCACCTCCCACATAGCGCCTCCATTCAAAAATATCTGGCGCCGCCCCTGCCCCGCCCCATCTTTTCAGCCCAGATAGTAGTACTGCAAGTAGCAGAGTCGTTTCTGTTATGTTTTTTTAGTTTTTCAAACCACAATAAAATGGATTTTCACTGCATGCACTGACTCAGACAAGAGTTACGTTCGCTCTAGCTCATAATTACCCTGGTCAATTACTTGAACCATTACACTTAGGCTATGCTAGTTTTATATGTCCACTGCTCCTAGCACGATCCGATTTGAATGTGGACCCTCAGGTTTGCATTGGCCCGCTGACTCACCCCTCGCCTCCAGGAGCAGCGGGGGTCCTGTTTTACGTTGTGTTTCTTTGCCCCAGTCGCAGGGAAACAACAGTAAAAACAGTGTAGTAAGCAGCAGCAGCACCAAAGACAGCAGCATGTCATCGTCAGCTCCAATGGTACCTCATCTTTGTTTGGTTTCTGCTTTAACTGAGCTCCATTTCACCCACTTCTGTCACCCTCTTGACCTTTACACCCATTTTTCAGTTTGTGAGTTTTATATTTTCCTTATTTACCTATTATTTTTAGTCTGTGCTTTGTGACACCACCACACTTTCCATTCTCTGCCTATCTGCTTCTGTTTTAACACAAACGTAATCCGCTGGAGGTGTTTCTTTTGATGACTTGTTAAATGGCACAGCGCTGGGTGATTGTGGCGGTCTCCGTGTGGGCTCGTGTTTTACCCGGACCTCTCGTTGACGTGTTTACAAATCCGCTCGGTCTGGCGCTCTGACAGCCAGAGGAATGGCTTTCATTTGCGCTCAGCCAGCAGACACCTCAATCACATCCCGGTGACTGGGCCGGCCTGCGCTGGATGATCCCAAATTAGCAGCGTTGCCGTAGCGATTAACAATTAAGATCTTTTGAGCGGGGGAAAAAAAAGTCCTTGAAATTTTGCCATATCATGCTATTTTCTGATCTATGTTCTAATGTTGTTTCCTCGTCACAAACAGACCTGGAGCTGTGTTTTGTTTCATTCACACATGTTTAACACACAAACCCTGCAGATTTAGGCTGAGTTCTTCTCTCAAACTGAAAAAAAAACACTCTGCTCCACCTTGTGATGTCATGTGGTAATACAGGAAGTGCACCTCTGTGTTTTTAAACTCCACACACCTTCACTAGACTCATTTGGGAAATTTCTGGAATTGCCGATCTCTACTGTACTAAAGGTAAAACGTGAAAACTACCACTTCATGACATCACAAGTTGGAACAGAGTTTGTCTACATTTCCAAAGCTTAAAATGCTAATAATAAAGTGTTACTCAAACGTGTGAATGAAACAAAACACAACTCCAGGTATGTTTTTGTGGAGGTAGCAACATTACAACACGGCTTAAAGCTCACAAGAGTCTATTTTGCGTAATATAGGACCTTTTAACTGATCTTGGAAATGAAATGATTCCTGGGTAAAGCACAAGCTGTAATGAGACCGTTAATTCAAAAGTGATTTTATGAGCATGCAGCCTGTAACGATTTACCAAAACAAAACGGGGGGATTGGGCTAAAAACGACACATCATTTTGAAGATTGTATACAAAAATCCAACTGGCTGCATGTACATTCAAGCACAAACCCAGAACAGTGGTTCAAATGACAGGCTGTGTGCTCTTTCAGTATTCACGTGTTGGCTGTGTGAATTAGATGAACACTGTGGTGGGATGTGGACAGCTGCTAGTGTCTCATGGAGCTGTTTTATGCCAAATTCTGTTTTGACAGAATCATAACTGAGGAAGAGCAATGACAACAAGTGATTGACCATGATTTTTAATGCAGCTCAAGAAGAGAAAAAATACGTATGATAATGCACCGCCGCAGGAATAGGCTCTGTGCACAGCGGCACGCTAGCTAGCTCACTGTGTCTTAAAGCTAACAGTCGCTTTTAAATAAAATAAAATAAAATAAAATAAACAACCTATTTAAATTCAAATTAATTAAAATGAAGACTACCCAATTATTTTTATATGTGGAATACTTCAGTTTGTGGTGTTTTAATATGTATTATGCCTCAAAATTAGCATTAGCGTTAGCATTGAGACACAAGCATGTCTCTTTCTTAACACAGAAGTGTCCGCCGCGGAAGTATTCATTTTATTTATGTAGTGTTTAACATGTTGTCAGTGACGTCCACCCGCAGCTGCCCGTCCACTGCCTCATCTTTAAATATTTATTCATTTTAGCGCGACTCGACAAAAACCTCATAGAGATAAAACTGGACAGGAACAGTGACGCTAACGGTGAGGTTGAGGGCGCTGTTGTGCACAGAGCCTATTGGGATTTTGGTGGATTTTGTGCCATAGTAGAGAAATTCTGACCTAAAACTTTTCTGATGGAGGGTCTGACCCATACGTTTCTTATTTTGCCTGGAATCTTAATACTTTGCAGTAGCATCGCTCTGGGGGCGTTCTGCCTGTATGTCTATGAATGAATGTTCAGAAGTTACCATGGTGACGAAATGCACACATTAGCAAACACTGCCAAAAAATGTTTAATATTGTCTGAAAACGCAAGAAAAAAAGGAGCCTGCGATCGATACGAGTGTTCATCGTCCTGTTGAGGTGTTTGATTTCCAACAAAAATGGTGAGAGTGACTATTTGAAAAACTGTTGGCTAACGCTAGCTAGCTTATCATTGTAATTTTATGTGAGAGACACTTAAAAATCATCTCTCCTGTTGTAGTTCCAGCTAATCAGTCTTTCTAATCAGTGTTAAAACAAAGCTCAGATTAAAAGATAACTTGAATAAAAGAGCTTCAGACAGAGCAGAGCCTACAGTTAGCGTCGCGCCCCCAGGGAATGTTGATGATATCAGCTGCAAAGTATCAGTTTATACTGTTACTCCAAGAAGACAAGCAGGTGACGCCTCCAAGTTTAATGCCGCACTGTGAAACATTCCAGGCGAAACAATAACACAGAATTGAATGAATCTATAACCTGATTGCTCCTCCTCCGTCTGGTTTACAGTTCAGATGTTACGTGTGAGACGTTAAAGTGCTCTACCCTCCCATCGTCAGCCTAAAGACGCCACTCGTCGGCCACATTTGTGCTGTGTATTTTTTTGTCAGCGCACTGTCTGTCTGTATGAAGTCATGGAATACCGTAGCTGGTATTCCCTGGCCTGTTCCCTGTGTGTGCATCCCTTCCCTGCATGGTAAAGTGTCTCCTGCCTCCCCTCCTCAGGAAGCCCAGACAACCGTTGTGCACAACCCAGCTGACGGCACCAAGGTAAGCCCCTCCCTCATTGTCACGACAGCCACCGCTCACACCTGCAGGGGGCGCTAGAGGACAGAATCACTGTATATTTAGCGTAAAGCCAAGTGTTATTGTCTTATTGGATTCATTTATCTGTGAATATTTGTATTAAAAATATTGTATAAACCCAAAAGATACCATTTTAAATATTACCATATTTTCCGGACTATAAGTCGTACTTTTTTTCATAGTTTGGCCGGGGGTGCGACTTATACTCAGATGCGATTTATATGTGAATTACATGTTTTTTTCTTCATTATTATGCATTTTTTGGCTGGTGCGACTTATACTCCAGTGCGACTTATACTCCGGAAAATATGTAATGTAATATGTAATCTTGTGCGACCAACGTAGTGTCTTGCGAAATGTATACAGTTTATGCTTTTGTAAACTAAAACAAGTTAAATAGACTTCTTCCCATTAGTTTTTACTATAGTCAGGCCCGTCGACAGAAATCTGGGGGCCCGGGGCAAAAAACCTCACATGGGCCCCCCTTAATATAAATTACTATAGTCAGGCCCGTCGACAGAAATCTGGGGGCCCGGGGCAAAAAACCTCACATGGGCCCCCCTCTAATATAAATGAATAGGAAGAGGGTCCAATTAAAGGGGCTTACTCCATACTTCCTCCGTGTCTCCTTCTGCTGCTGTGTGAGCTGGTTGCGTTCACGGATGTCCTCGTTCACGTATCCATCTGTGTGCCCATCTGAGGAGAGGGAACGTGACCTTTTTTTTTAACGCTTTCCGAAACCTTTTAATAAGTTATTTTGTTCCTCTTGTTCTGTCTGTGTGTGGCTTTTGACAGGGCTCGACGGAGAGCTGTAACAACGCAGAAGAGGAGGAGATGAAAGGTAGGAAAGGTACTTGTCAAGCCTTCACCACCTTTGCACGACTCCTAATCTTCACTTGTAGATAATGCATGCTTCTTGTATACTAGTTCCTACGTGTATTTTGTGCGTGTGTGTGTGTGTTGCGTGTGTGTGTGTGTGTGAACTTTAAAGCTCTTAATTAGTTGAGTTTGGCACAGAGTTGAAACGTGGGGCGGAGCAGAGCAGCAGAGCTCAGAAAACAGTTAATCCAGTTAGTGAATGCAGCTCGTCATTGGTTTAAGGACCACTACTGACATGCAAACCTGTGTTGCTACTAAGCTACTTATCTAGTTTGTGTGGTAGTTTTTAGGGATGCACCAATTCAGCATTTTTAGTACCGATATTGATACTGTTACTTGGACTTTGGTATCGGATAATATCGTGTATGGGCAGATACTTAGTGTAGAGATGGCACTTGTTTCCTTAAAACGCACAGAACCTGTTACGCAAGAGATTCAGTCGTGTTATTCAGCTGTTATCCTTGAAATACTTACAGAACAGCTTCGTTTGAATAAAAACTCAAACTTTACGGAATGTTCTAGGCCAAAATCAGCCTCATTACATCCAATTAAACGACGATATCGACTTGACAGATATTACGGAACCCGGAGCCGGTACCCGATCCAGCTCATTTTTCAGTATCGGTATCGGTGCATCGCTAGTAGTTTTTTTCCAGTTGCTGTGTCAGTTTTGTGTGAGACAGTTTGGTTTACATAATCATATGACTAGGGATGTCGAGATTAATCAGTTAATCAAAAATCATTATAAGTATGACAGTTTTATAAGCAATATTAAGTCATTTCAATTCGTTTTATGCTCCAGAAAAGTAAACCTAAGTGTGAAGTGCTTTTTTCTCCCTGTTTATGTCACTCGTGTTCACTTTGTTTTTCAGAAAGTAGTTCACACACTTAGAAGTTGTGAGTGAAAGTGAATTAATTGAAGTCATTTTGTCTGTAATCGTTCAGTTGCGATGTTCCGTCTCAATGATCGTAATACTAACATGTTAATATTGTGACATCCCTACGTATGACTTGGTTGGCTTGTTTTAAAATTCTAGAAATAAAGGTTAAAGTTTGCAGAATATTTTGGGGTTTGAAACGGACCTGCGGATGTCGTGTGCAGTTTGTGTGTGGTTGTAATGTTGTGTAGTGTTAGTGTGTGACAGCACCACTGCAGACAGTGCTGTGTTGAGTCAATACAACACCGGTGTGGAACGCCCTCAGAGCCCTGCCACAGACACGGCCCCGCCCACTGCCGCTGTAGCCCCTCCCACCTGTAAGTTCCACAAATGACCCTTACCTGTGTGCCCTTCCTCTTTCAAACTCAGTGCTAATCTAGTCTAAGTCAGTTTTAAACTATACTTTTCCTTTCACTTCAAGTCTTTATTATATCTCCCTTTGCTGCCATCTAGTGGCCATTATAACGGCATACATGCTTTATATCAATGGTTCTCAATCTTATCGCACCCAAGAACATACTTTGCATTCCGAGTACCAACAGATCTAAACCGGGTCTATAACGGGACTATTCCAGGTCTTAACCAGAACTGAACCAGGTCTAAAAAAGCGCAACCCCATTTCCAACAAGAACTGAGCCAAAAAGAGGCAAAAATGTGACTGAAATTGAACGAACCAAACACTAGAACTGCAGACTTGAAGGAGCTCGCGCGCCACAGTTTGAGAACCACTGTTTACATCTGCAAATGTAACTGTTAAAGCTCAATCAGACTTGAGGTGGTGTCCGTGGTCTGGTGCAGCGGTCCCAGAGAAAGAGGGTCCCTGCTCTGCCCCTGTAGCTCAGAGAGCGACAGAGCTACAGCCCAGCACCAGTATGTGCCCCGTGGGTTTGTGTGAACTGACCTTTCACCGTTAAAGCTCCTATGTTACGCAAAATTGACTCTCTTGAGCTTTAAGGCGTGTTATAATGTTGTTTTCTCATCAAAAACATACTCGCAAACATCAGTATTTACAACATGGAGTGTGTATTTACAAGTGAGAAAGGAACATTAAGTGGATATACAAAAGTGAGGGACACATGGGATGTGAGACAGAGGTTTGGAGTTAGGGACTTGTCAAAGTAAAGGGAGGGACGCAACCGTTAAGGTCATAATGATGACGACTTTGACAAAAGAAGAAAAAAAAACAAACTTCATAATAAACACACACACAAGAATATATCATACACAAATACATGCATATATCCATAGAACAGTGAATAATATTATTAAGACATGTTTGAGTAATTCTGCATTATTAGTCTGTCTACATCTCCCAAGCTCAAAATGCTCTGTTCCACCTTGTGATGTCATGAAGCGGTAGTTTTCAACTTAACAGCTCCTTTTACCTTTAGCTCAGTAGAGATTTGGATAATTCCAGGGCTGAAAATATCCAAACTGTTCTAGTGAAGGTGTATGGAGTTTAAAAACACACACAGCAGAGCACTTCCTGTATTACCACATGACATCACAAGGTGGAACAGAGTGTTTTCAGTTTGGGAGAAGAACTCAGCCTAAATCTGCAGGTTTTGTGTGTTAAACATGTGTGAACGAAACAAAACATAACTCAGTTTGGAAGAAGAACTCAGCCTAAATCTGCAGGTTTTGTGTGTTAAACATGTGTGAACGAAACAAAACATAACTCCAGGTCTGTTTGCGACGAGTAAACAACATTAGAACATACAGTAGATCAGAAAATGGCGTAAAATGGGCCCTTTAAGGTGGAGCTCGGTCTGTTTGTTGGATCTTTGAAGGGTTGACGTGTCGACTGTCGAGGTGCGGTAGAAATGAAGGGCCTTGTTGATTTTTATGGGTGAATTCTGCTTTTGTCAGTACTTGTACTTTTTATGTGCGGGGTTGAGTTCTATTTTATGTTTCGCTGATGTGGGCAGATGCACGCTAACGTTATTGTCATGCAGGAACGTAAATGACTTTTATTTCTGCCCTATTGTGTCTAATTCCAGCTCGTAAACAGGAGATCATAAAGATGACAGAGCAGCTGATTGAAGCGATCAACAATGGGGATTTCGAGGCATACACGTAAGTTACAACGACTTTTAAAAGCTTGTAACCGTGTTAAAATTGGCTTTCCCATAAACTTACTCAGAGGTATATGTTTAGTGAGTCACGCATGATCACTTTTTGTGCGATACTTGGACCCACAGACTGTGTAAAGAAGTGGACTAAGTGAGTGTGACGTCGCCCGCAGCGTTCGGCTCCAGTCAAATGAAGCTCGTCGAGACTAGAGCAGTTTTAGCGGCGAATTTGGAGTCGAGTTCCATATTTTTAATTCCGACCACGAGTATCATAGCAACCAAAGAGCCAATCCAGAGCGAGGCTGTTGAAGGTAACGCCCCTTGGTTTAGCAGGGAGCGGGCGCTTAGCAACGCTGTCAATCAAACCTGTTGCTAACGTAAACGGGAGCGACCTCGGGGAAAGAAGGCGCCTGATTTGTCTGTTATTAATGTTTATATGTTGATTTACAGACACAATAGCGAAATAAAAAACACTGGGATCATGTAGAGGGTTAATACGAACATTTAAGACCAAAATGACGAGGCCCACAACAGCAATTTCAGAGAGAGGGGTGACAAAGTGTAAATTGAATTGGTGCCAGAGTCGGTGGAGCCGGAAATGCGTCCATGATCACTTCCTATTTGGAACGCGGTGGTTAGCGTGTTAGCTATGTCCATTTATACACACAGTCTATGCTTGGACCTCAACCAAGACTTTTACATTTGGCACTTTCTGGATGAATTGCTGAACTCTCCCCTAGAATTTCGAGATATTCGGCCGACATTATCTGGGAGTTTGGCTCTTTGTTGCGATGATGCTCAGAGTCATGTAGAGTTAAGGTTTTAGTTAGGCCTGTCACAATAACAAAAAGTACCATATATCGCTGAAGAAAATATAGACGATAAACGAGAATATTGAAACTCATTTATGTCACTGACACAAAAACCTTGAGGTAGAATTATCCCCAAAAACAAATCTAAATGTGTTTTTTTACCATATTATCCAAAATAAATAAACAGCATAAAGAAACACTTTAGTAGTTAGTTTGTAACCTATAAAAAAGTCATAGAAGTTATTTATTCAACCATCTACAGCTTAAATCTCACCGTAGTACAGAAAAATAACACATTTTCCCCACTAAAGCAAAGAAAAAGTCCCCACGATAAACACTGACTCCCAAAACTATCGTTCCATCTGTCATATACTCAACTATAACTGGATATAGTCGTTATCATGACAGGCCTAGTTCTAGTTATTTACTTTTTTCATTTTTTTCATTCCTCAGGAGAATATGTGACCCGGGCTTGACCTCCTTTGAACCAGAAGCTCTTGGAAACCTCGTCGAAGGAATGGATTTCCACAAGTTCTACTTTGAAAACTGTAAGTTGATTTTTTTTTAAATATAATTTAGTCAAACACACCTGTACATAAGACATCTGTGTAATCCTTCAGTCGTCCAGGTCTGATCCACCGCAAAAGAAAAATATAAACTCTGTCAACCGGACAAAACGTTGTAGGAGTGAAGACGTTTCGCTGCTCATCCAAGACGCTTCTTCACTTCTGGTCAGTTCTGGATGAGCAGCGAAACGTCTTCACTCCTACAACGTTTTGTCCGGTTGACAGAGTTTATATTTTTCTTTTGCTATGTTAGCCTATTAACCTGAAACAAAGAAAACAATAGGCTAGCCAGGATGCTAATGGGTGTGAAATCACTCATTAGGGGCTTGAATGACTATGCTAAGTAGGACTCAGGCACAGCGCACACTTAGGTTTGCACAATAGACCCGGAGCCTACAAACAGAAACTGTAAACAACAGGTGTTTTGAGCTTCAGTGTCGTTAGCTCCTCCCTTCAGACAGATATGAGGCAGTGTCCAGCAGTGATCTGACCACAACTGAAGAAGCGGCTTGGACGAGCAGCCAAACGTCTTCACTCCTTCAACGTAAAAGCCAAAGTTAAATCTGTCAACTGGACAAAAAGTTGAGGAGCTTTTTGTCCAGTTGACAGATTTAACTTTGGCTTTTACTGTGGATCAGACCTGGACGACTGAGGGACCACACAGACACCTCAGTCCTACAGCGTTTTGTCCAGTTGACAGATGTATTTCTCTTTTGCTACCTGTCCATAACCCGGCGTTTCTCTCCCCAGTGCTTAGTAAAAACAGTAAGCCGGTGCACACCACGATCTTGAACCCTCACGTGCACTTGATCGGTGAAGACGCCGCCTGCATCGCGTACATCCGCCTGACGCAGTACATGGACAGTCAGGGCCGGCCTCGCTCCTGTCAGTCGGAGGAGACGCGCGTGTGGCACCGCCGTGACGCCAAGTGGCTCAACGTGCACTTCCACTGCTCAGGGGCCCCGGCCGCACCGCTGCAGTGAACACAGGCGCAGGTAAAGGGCCGGAACAATCCCAGAAGAACGACAGGGCGTCCGCGAAGTCGCTTTACGATTAAGGCGAGATTATTTGTACGGCGCAATTCATACACAAAGTAATTCAAAGAGCTTTACAGAATAAGAAAGACATTAAAATCACAATACAACAAATCAAAACGTAAATAATCATCATAAAATTAACATTAAAAGAGAAGAAGCAGAATAAAAACCTTCCAGTCATAAGCACAGCTACGGATGGGACGATAAACAATAATATCGTTTATCGTTATAAAAAGGGTTGACAATAATCGTTCCCGGCACTTTTTATATAATCGTGATAATCGCCGACAAAGATAATCGCCATTGTGTCACCAGAATGTGCAGAAAAGTACAATACTATAACAGCTTCATAATATTAAAATTGCAACTGTTCATACCCGGAACATTTTTAAAATGTCAGCAGCAATAATTATCGTGATATAATCGTTAATCGCAATTATTTTAGTTTTAGTTCATAATCGTGACACCAAATTTCAATATCGTCCCAGGCTAAACAGAACCGTTTTGAGCCTGGATTTAAATAAAAGATTAAAAAATGTATTACAAAGGCAAGTGATGTATTAATCAGACTTGTTCTATTGTACTTTGTGTTTTGTGTGTACTTTTTTTTACCTCATTTAATACATCTCTGTCATTGGGTTGTTTCCCTGTAGGAGTTGCACTTTATAAACATACAGTCGCACGTTCTGGTGTAGAACCGTGTGCGCTGTTGTAGCTTTAACTGTCCGGCAGCAGTATGGACTTTGTGGGAGAACGAGAAAAGGCGTCTCTTACGCGATCGATGTTTTCCTCAGACGTTCTTGTCGCTCACTCCTCTTTCGATCTCGCACTGTCCCCGTTTCCAGACGTTTCTTGTGTCATGAATTGAAGGACGTGACGGTTGATCGTTTCCATACTTTGTTCTGTAGTTTCGTTGAGTATCTGATTTAGTCTCGATAAACCATGATACACATTGTGTCTGTTCAACCCCATTTCTTAGGGGTTCGTTTTATTTATTTAATGCAAGACAGACAAACATAGTGACCAGATATATACAGTAGTGACAAGTGGTGATAAGACGAACCGAGACGAACCGAGACAAACCGAGACATAACATGGTTTGTAGATGTAACAGCTATTTACAATTGTATGTAACAAGTTTGTGTTTTGTGTTTCGTGTGTGTGACGTGTGTGTGACGTGTGTGTGTGACGTGTGTGAGACGTGTGTGTGAGACGTGTGTGTGATATTTCCATGACTTTAGGGGGGGTAAGGTGGGGACAGCAGAGGAGAATCTAATACTAGTAATTCGTAAGTTAGAAAAGAAGATATAGCGAATGTAAATGGGGGGAAAAATTAAAATAAATACAATAATAAAATTTATTTTAAAAAATAAATTAATACATAAATAAATAAATAAATAAA
>KN486784.1:41282-81800 GCA_000787095.1 Periophthalmodon schlosseri | reverse complement strand
AAAAAAAAAAAAAAAAAAAAAAAATGTATATATATATAATTTTTTATAATCAATATAATTAATGAACATGTTTTTGCTTTTTTGACATTTTGAATGTCATGTGTCTGTAGTAGGCTATAGTTCAGAGAACAATAACAACTATTAACATATGATTACGATTATTTTTATAATCTTCTTGTGACGATTATTCAGATGAATTGTCGCAACCCAAATAATTTAATAGTTTAGAGTTTTTTTTCGATAAATCTGAATAATAATTACAATGTGTACATGTCATGCACATGAAAATCACAAGAAGATAAGTGGGAGGACACGTATCTGCATTGGACATGAGATCTCTTAAATAAAAACAACAGATTCAGTTCCATTTTAAAATCCTGTCTGTTTGCTGTCTCTGTCCCAGGCCTTTGTCACGGCGCAGAACCAGCTGACATTGCCCTTCTTGGAGCAGTGTGAGGTCCGGGAGCTGTTCAAAGAGCGAATGACAGAGCTGTACGATTACCCCAAGTACAGCTGCCCGTTCAAGAGAGGGAGCAGGTGAGGGGAAACCTGTCATTAAATTAACTCTATTTAACTTTAAACCCTTTTTGCTCTATAGAGTATTATGTATGATGTCTGCATATCTGTATCCATTTTCATCAATTGCTGACCCAGAAGTACAGTGCACTGCTCTTCTCCATCAGACCCTCTCCTCTGCATCCTCTGTAATGATTATTACGCAGACAGTGTGAAAGTTAATATGTCATTGTACCACACCTTAGAGAAGCGGTTCACATGAAATCCCCAGAAGGAAACATTATTGTCAGTAGATTTGTGTAGAACATTGATGACGTGAAATATCTCATGTTTTGTCATGTATTTTGATTGGCAGGTACTTCCACTTCTACAACACTGGGCTGCAGAACCAGAGTGTCATGTACGTCCAGGAGAGTCTGGAGGCGGAGCCCACAGTGTTCCTGGATCCAAACACCTTCTCTGACGACGGAACAGTGGCACTACGAGGTACACAACCCAGTCTGATATAATACACTTACTCTATTAGCCTGTATGAATGTGGGTGCTGCTGATCGCAAGGTGACCCAGGGCTGCTCTGGGTACAGAGCCTTCCACTAAGTTTGTGGAGTGAATGAACGATGTATGAAATTGTAAAGCCTTTGGGTAAAGAGCCATATTAAAGGACCTGTACCTGATTTTGAACCATGAGTCAGGAACATGCTTTAGTTTGCACTAGTATCCCTGGCCACATAGTCCTTACTGTGACTTTGATATTGCTTAACTGGGATCCGGAATACACACTTCTTCGGGACTTATAATATGACACGGACATGTTTGGGTCTGGCTCGAGACGTGACGAAGGGCATGGGGACCAGACTCATAACTGTCTGGGGAAGTTGGTGTACTTTCCCTATATGGTTCTCATCTATCTCTGCCCACTTTGCTTTTTTTCTCTCTTGAAAATGCACCATGACAGAGAATGAACTGTCTGGGATAGTGTCAGGTAGTTGTCTGACTGTGTTTCTTAGTGAACAGTGTGTCTGATTGGCGGTAATACAACTTCCTGGATGTAAGCCGGAATTAAAATTCACAGAAGAAAACTGGTGTCCCTGTCATGAATGCACTGCTTGATTTAAAGGCGATTTATCTTAACCAGAAGAAATTTAAATCAAGTACAGGCCCTTTAAACTATATCGGGTACTATGTTGAAACAATTGTTGGAATAAAAATGGATGATTCCAAGTGTATCCTGACCATAACTTTTCTATTAAAAATAAAAGAATAAGCAGGCTGTTTAATTCTCGTGTTGTTTCCACGTTGCTGCAGGCTACGCGTTCTCGGAGGACGGGGAGTACCTGGCCTATGGTACCAGTGCCAGCGGCTCTGACTGGGTGGAGATCCGCTTCCTCCGGGTGGAAGGGGCCGTGCCTCTGGAGGACCGGCTGCTCAGGGTCAAGTTCAGCTGCATGTCCTGGACCCACGACGGGAAGGGTCTCTTCTACAACTCCTACCCTGAGCAGGAGGGCAAAAGCGACGGTCAGTGCTCTCATTAGTCTATTGTTATTATGTGATATGAGGAAAATGAATTATTATCTACATAAAAAACATAAATGACCAAGCATGCACTAAATCAAAGCCAAATTATGGTTAAATTAAAGGGCCCATATTACACTATTATCTGATTTATGTTATAATGTTGTTTCCTCATCACAAACAGACCTGGAGTTGTGTTTTCTGTCATTCACACATTTAACACACAAACCCTGCATATTTAGAGTTCTTCTCTAAGTAGAAAAACACTCGTTCCACCTTGTTCTTCTCTCAAGTAGAAAACACTCTGTTCCACCTTGTGATGTCATGTGGTAATACAGTAAGTGCTCCACTGTGTTTGTAAATTCCATAGACCTTCACTAGAATAATTTGGATAATTTCAGCCCTGGAATTGGCAAACCTCGAAGCTACGCCTATTGTTTAGCCTCTGTGAAAGTTTGTCACTCCTCACTGCGCCAGAACATATTGTAGACTTAGTCCCTTCCGTTGCAGTAAAACAAAAAAAAAGTATTCCAAAAAACATTCTTGTTTATTTTCCATATAGTGTATTGAAAATTCAGTTGACAGTATTTTATTGAGGCACTTGAGATTCTTGTAATAGAAGTGCACTTTCTCTCCTCAGGCACAGAGACGTTGACAAACCTGCATCAGAAGCTGTACTACCACGTGCTGGGGAGCGCTCAGGCTGAGGACGTGCTGTGTGCAGAGTTCCCCGAGCAGCCCAAGTGGATGAGCGGAGCCGAGGTACCGCTCCTCTCTACTGTCAGAAAAATAGACCGAACAGGTCCCAGTGAGTGCATAGAGAAGGGGACAGAGATAATATTACAGAATGACTCAAACAAGTATAAATCAATCAATATTCAACTCTGAGGGAAGTAATGATGAGGAAACACCGTTATAACAGGGTTAAAAGCTCGTACAAGTGGATTTTTACATAATCTGTCCCCTTTAAGTGTTACTTTATGTAAATATTTCCAAGTAAAGTGGTGTTGTCTCTCCCCTCTTCTCTGCAGGTTTCAGACGATGGGCGCTACGTGCTGCTGTCCATCAGAGAGGGCTGTGATCCAGTCAACAGACTGTGGTACTGTGATCTCCAGACCCAGCCTCAGGGAATCACAGGTCAGAGCTGCTGCTTTTATTAAATTTGAATAACATTTGCTTAGCATTTCTTTCTTAAAGGCCTGGAACAGATGTGCATTGGATTTATATAGCACCTTTCAAGACACTCAAAGCACTTTACTGTGCATTATTCAATCACTCTACACTCAGTGGTGGTTTACTACTGTTACAGCCACAGCTGCCCTGAGACAGACTGACATAACTGGGCTGCCAATCTGCACCATCAGTCCTTCTGACCACCACCAACACTCACACACACAACTTTCATACTAGGCATTTTGGGTGCCTTGCCTAAGGACACAACAACCCCTAGGGCCACCACTGCCCCACTGTGGCAGGCCCAGTGTTGCTTAGCTTTTATGTGATCTGTTAGATTTTATGTGTTTCATAGTATTTGTTTGTTGTATAATCATGATTTAATATTTTGGACATTTGATCTAAAACTGACTTCCGCTGTGTAGCTCTGATTTCCACCTGCCCCTTTATGATGCTTAACAACAAACATAATGTTGAGTGACTTTCCATGTACTTTCATTTTGGATTTTATTTACTAGCCCTCTAGGAATGTCAACAGTATCAGGTTAATCGATAATCGTGATTATGCAGGTCACAATATCATAAAGTATATTAATCTGAACCATTTTAGAAACAAAATTAAGTCATTTCAATTCAATCTCCAGAAATGTAGTAGTAGTAGTAGTAGTAGTAATGTAAATATAGTGCTTTTTATGTGACTATTTATCACTATAACGTTACTTTTGCATTAAGAAAGTTAGATATTTATAACGCTGACCACATACAAGAGGAGTGATAATGGATTAGAATGAAAGAAAATGAAGGATTGTGTTTTGTTTAACGCGAATATTCGTTAGATCGTGATGTTTCTTCTGACAATAATCGGAACAATAAAATTTGATATCGTGACATCCTTATAGCCTTCGTTTGGTAATTTAAAAGCAAAAATAATAATAACAATTTGTTTATTCTTTCTGACTGCCCCCTTGCTGTGTTCTGCAGGCCTATTGCCGTGGGTGAAGCTGATCGATAACTTTGATGCAGAGTACGAGTATGTGACGAATGAAGGCACACTGTTTACATTTAAGACCAACCTGGAGGCTCCGCGGTACCGTCTCATCAACATCGACTTCTCCTGTCCAGAGCCAAGCAGCTGGAAGGAGCTCATCCCACAGCACGACAAGGACGTTATAGGTGAGAACATTGATTTGAACATGTTCAATTGTAGCTTTTACTGATAACAGTAGTAATGCTGATTTATTGTTAATTACATAAACACTGGACATGATGGAGAAGTTGTTAATGTTATAATTTGGTGTTTTGGTTCTCAAGACCAATTATCCAATCAGAAAGCAGAAACCTAAAATGCCTCTCTCTGATCTGAATGATCACTACATAAACAGCACCTGGAGCCAATCATGAATCAGTGCTAGTGCAGCCTTTGCAGCTCAGTGAGTGAATTCTGGAGGTTCTGAGCTTTCACATGAGGCCTGTCCATATACTGAGAATGAGACACACTTGTATGTGTCTCTATCTGCAGGGTAAGGCTCTGGCAACACAGGTTCAGTTGTGTTTGTAGTAGCTTGCAAATTAGATAAAGATTGTTTTTCCCCAGTTGAACATCTTGTAAAAACATGACTTTGTAACAGCATCAGACCACTGCACACTGTCTACATCTTATCATAAAGTATTTTATTGATCAGAAACCCTGAGAGAGCCAGAAGCGTTGCTAGGATTGATGGGGCTCTGGTGATCCAGTCCATCCTACTCCACTTTGCTGTCTGAAAACGCTGTTCTAAAGCTGCTCGTGGGCCTGATAATTGCTGATCATGCATGTGATGTCAATACTAGTGATGTGCCAAAGAGTGTGTGAGAGCTAGGAATGAGTTGGATAAACACCCTATTCAAACCCTCCTTATGGTTAGCTGTAAGATTCTGTGCAATGCCTCACCCAAAAGCCTACATCACCCATGCTCCCACACGACAATTCTCCATAAATATACAAAAACATGATACAAAATTATACTTGGCAACTTAACAAACCTGATGTGATGTGCAGTAGTTTCATTAGCGGGAAACATGCTGATTGTAATGTTATAGCGCTCTGAAGGGGGAACGACTTAGCATGGGGAGCAAAGGAAAGGGGGGTCATCAAAAACAAAACACAAAAAATTATTTGGAAAATAAAGTTGACTGTTGTGTGTTCCTGTGTGGTGTGCAGTGTTTGCGACCTGCACACACTCCAGCCTCCTCTTCGTGTGCTTCCTCCATGATGTGAAGAACGTGCTGAAGATGTACCAGCTGAGCTCCGGGGACGAGCTCCGGACTTTCCCCCTGGACGTGGGCTCCATCGTTGGCTTCACCGGACGCAAGAGGGACACCGAGATCTTCTACTACTTCACCTCCTTCCTCTCTCCGGGTACACTTTGGCTGTTTACGTTTACATCACTTGAGGCTTTTACAAACAGTGCACCCGGGTGTTCTCTGGCTGCTGTCCCCAACTCTTCTGCTCTGAGCAGTACATACTAGGGTATTGAAGTAGTAAGTATAGAAAATCAGATACTAATCGATAATAAAACTCGTATCAAAACTAGATACTCATTTGATCAGGTCTCGATACTAAAAAAGTCACATTGACAGGACAGAAATGAACCTTTCCTGAATATCTTTCGAATGATCTTGAGCTGCATCAGAACAAGTATAAGACACATAGACTAGTACACGCCCATGGACCACTATGGAACCTACTGGATGACTGTGGGATTACACAGATATAAGGCCACATGGGAATAGAACAGAAAGTAGTACCATTTAATATGGAAAATTAGGGATGCATGGCAATTATGATGTGATGAATTATGATAATTTAATGTGACAATTGGAAGCAAAAAAGACACTGATTCAGCCACTTTACCCCCGAGGTTTTCACCCTCAGAGCGCTCACTCTGAGCCCCAGCTCCGCCCCCTGCTCCAGCCACACACACACAAAGCAGCCCCGGGGCAAAGGCAGTTTTGGGTTAAAGAAGTAGCTTACCACCATCGAGTTTGTAGAGTTGATGTACAACGCATTGACCAGTGCTAAGATGCAAATTTGCAAATCCATATCTGTATTTCTAGAATTGTGGCAAGTTGTAGAAGGTTATCTCTCACTAAATCAGAAATAAAATAACTGTCTTCCTGTTTTTTTCCAGCTATTATTTACCACTGTGACCTGACCCAGGAGCCTCTGCAGCCTCATGTGTTCAGAGAAGTCACCGTCAAAGGCTTCAACCCAGCAGACTACCAGACCACCCAGGTTAGACCCTCTCCCACACACTTTATTTGCACCGATCATTACATTGCATTATTTATGGCTATTATAAAAGGGGTTATTGTCGTTTCCCAGGTGTTCTACCCATCCAAAGACGGCACTCAGATCCCCATGTTCATCGTGCATAAGAAGGGCATCGCTCTGGACGGCTCTCACCCGGGCTTTCTCTACGGCTACGGGGGCTTCAACATCTCCATCACCACCAGCTTCAGCGTGTCCCGCCTCATCTTCGTCAGGCATCTGGGGGGAGTGCTCGCTGTGGCCAACATCAGGGGAGGCGGAGAGTACGGGGAGACCTGGCACAAAGGTGAGGGGGGTGTTAAGGCAGAATTTGGTGCTAATTATTATATTATTAATTATTATATATATTATCATATGTGAATATAGATGTGGTTATTATCTACAAATGGGGCAGATTTTTTTGACTAGCATTGCAATTACGTTTAGATTTGTAAAATATGTTTCAGTTGAATTCTTTTCAAATTTCACATTTTAAACATGTTCAGGGGCATTAACATTTTAGAAAAGACTCAAATATGAACTGCTAAACTCGTCCCACGCATTTCAGAACATTTTGTAGAGGTCTAAACTACAGGGGTAAATGAGCAGCCCTTGCAACTCAAATTGCAGTTTTGATTTAGATTGCGATGTGTCTTGTAAATGTAGGAGCTGTTGGCATGAAACAAATTGGAACAATATTTCAGTTCTTCTCTGTATGTTTTTTTCCCTTTATAATATTTGATATATTTTACATCTGGTTTTGTGACCAGCCAACGCTTTTACAATACTTTAGAAATTAGTTTAGTCTGAAACCGTATCCTGTCTCTATGGTTTCCGATGGGCGTGATCGACAGGCAGATTAACCAATCAGAAAAGCATATGGTCTGGTCATGTCAAAACCAACATGGATTTAACTTTGGTCCATTTAAATCTGAGATGAGAGAATAGATTTTGTTCTGAATGATTTCCTAGATTTAACATCCATTTATAGTTTTACCATTTTACCATTTATATTTACCCTTTATAGTTGGTTACTACTACTTTCAACTATAAAACTTATCTTAAACCTAAAAGAACTTTCTGTAATGGGTGTTTTTTGTTTTTTTTTTTCTTGAGGGCCATATTCGAATCCAGGTATGTGATGGAAGGCCGGACCAATGTGATCATTGGTGTATAATAATCAAATTAGGTCTGTTGCAGGGATGCACCGGTCCCAATACAGATATCGATACTTTTACTATTAGCCGATACCAGAGTAAGGATGGAAAGTGGCACTTATTTCCTTAAAACACAGTTAACTTATTATGAAAGAGTTCCAATTGTGTAGTGTATCTGTTATTTACCCTCCAAATCACTACTGAACAGCTTTGTATGAATAAAAGTTTAAACATTATGAGACGTCCTAGGCTAAAATCAGCCTTTAAATAGTCTTATTACATCCACTTAAAGGCCCAACCAGGATATCAACTGAACCGATATCATGGAACCGATACCCGATCCAGCTTTCAGTATTGACACCGATATTTGATACCAATAACTGTATCGCTGTGTCCCTAGTCTGCTCTATAAATACTGGCAACCAAAATTCTAGTTCTAGTGCAGCCCAAACTAAATCCTGACGTATTCAAAACACTAACAATTTTGAATAAAGGTTTTATGTAGATTATTAAATTATCATCTAACAAAAAATTTGTCCTTTTTCTTTTCCTTTGCAGCGGGCATGTTGGCCAACAAACAGAACTGCTTCACAGACTTCCAGTGTGCGGCCGAGTACCTGGTCAAAGAGGGCTACACCTCCCCCTCCAAACTCACCATCAACGGAGGCTCCAACGGAGGCCTGCTCGTGGGTGTGTGCACACTGCTACTGCGGCTGTGGCCAAGGGGACAGTGAGGGAAAGGCTCAAGAGTGATTGTTTAACTTAAAACAAGACATCTGAGTGACTGTTTTCTGTCTGTTATATCAAAAGCAAGATTCAGTTCACAAAACATATTTTAAGGATTTCAATTTAACATAGTCCCATGACGTCTAAACTACAGGGTTATCAGGCTTTGGACATAGCCCTTGCCATTTGCTAACTGTTTCACCTAAGATCATTTCTACAGCCCTGGTAGACAAGTGAACAGTGAATTCTAGTCCTTGATAATGAGTCCCTTTTGACGATTCTCTGCTTCTCTGTTTGTGCGTGTGCAGCGGCCTGTGTGAACCAGCGCCCGGAGCTGTTTGGCTGTGCTGTGGCTCAGGTGGGGGTCATGGACATGTTAAAGTTCCATAAGTTCACCATCGGACACGCATGGACCACGGACTACGGCTGCTCCGAGGACAAGGAGCAGTTTGAGTGGCTCATTAAGTACGTGCTCTCTCATAACATTACGTACAAACATGGCTGAGCATGGTTAGGAGTCATAGTGTGTGTTATAGGACTGGGGAAGTAGGATGGAAGTTAATCATGTATTCAGTAGACGGTGCTGCTGTACTGGCAAAATATTTTGCCAAAAGTCTATAGAGATCGATGGTATTGACTAGGCCTGTCAGAAATAACAAATTTTGAAGTTCGATATATTGTTGAAGTAAATATAGACAATAAACCATAATATTGGAACTAATTTTTGCCACTGACACAAAAACCCAAGAGCAGATTTAAACCACAAAACTGTTCTAAATCTACAATATTGTTAAAAAATCATGGGTTGCAATAAATAAACAGCAGAATGAAACACTTTAATCGTTAGTTTGCATCTGTAATGAGACATTGAAGTTATTAATTCAACCTTTTACAGCTTAAATCTTATCATATGGCCAAAAAAATAACCAAATATTTCCCCATAATGCAAAGAAAAAATACACACAATAAATATTGACCCCAAAAATATATTGTTCCAGCTTCCATATATTGAACCATAGGTCGATATAGTCATTATCATGACGGGTCTAGTATTAACAAAGGCCACCATGTTTGTTGAAGACTGGCAGCTAGTTACTAGTAACCATCAGCCAAAAAGGTGTGACGACAACTTCCTTATCTCTTTATTGCATAAATACTTGGAAACCAATGTTACTTTTCCCTAGTTAACCATGCTAATTTATATAGGATTCTTTAATAACACATATAATACTCAAAAAATATTGAGTAATATTACTTCAAAATAATATTAATTCAGTAGAAGTAAAATGTAGTGGCCCAATAATTTACACAATTAAAAGTAAAAAAGTATTTGGTAAAACTACTAGTCTAAAGTAAGAGTAAGTGTCTGGCTTTGACGTCTGACTTAGAATTTAAAGTAAATAAATAAACATTAAATACTGCACAAAATGTGGTATTTTCAAACAATTGTTTCAAAGTAAATGCAAATGAGTAAATAAAACTGACTGCATCATTCCCACTGTCCTCCCCGCTCTCTGCCTCCTCAGATACTCTCCTCTGCATAACATCTGTGTGCCTGAGGGGAGCGGCGCGCAGTACCCGGCTGTGCTGCTCCTCACCGGGGACCACGACGACCGCGTGGTGCCCCTCCACTCGCTCAAGTACATGGCCACGCTGCAGCACGTGGTGGGCCGCAGCCCCCAGCAAACCAAGCCCCTGTTCATCCTGGTGGACACCAAGTCGGGCCACGGAGCAGGCAAGCCCACCAGCAAGGTCATCCAGGAGGTGGCCGACACCTACGCCTTCATCGCCCGCTGCCTCCACCTCTCCTGGGTCAAATAACACGCGCGGCTGGACACATGCACACACAATAGCCAGTTTATTATGTACAACAGTATTTAGCTCGTCAGCAATTGACATCACGCCGGGGGTGTTCTCCATGTGTATCTATGGCGCAACGTTCAGCAATTCCCATGGTTACACAATGCACACATTAACAAACACTGTCAGAAAAGTTTTAAGAACTCAAGAAAAAACACTAAATGGATTTAAACCACGCATTTTCAGGAGCCTGTGAATACGAGCATTCATGGTCCTGTTTAGGTGTTTGGTTTTCAACAAAAAAGTGAGAGCGACTAACTGAAAAATTGCTGGCTAACGCTAGCTAGCTTGTGACTGTAATGTTATTTCAGAGGGAATTGTTTAATTGTACAAATCAGGTAACCTTTTGTAGTTCTAGCTAAGTCAGTTCTTTATGGTCAGATTGTGTTAAAACAAAACTCAGATTAAAATCTAACAGAGCTGCAGACAGATGTCTACAGTGAGCGTAACACCCCCAGGGAATGTTGATGACATCAGCTGTAAAGCATCAATAGCTAATTAAGCCAAGGAGATAAGCCAGTTAATGGGTTTCCTTGTAGAGGTAACATTTTGAAGAATTTTCGTCATTCAAAAGATGGGATATTTTGTAGTTAATTACTATGGCAGCGGTCCTACTTTTTAATCATTTTAAAACCTATGGATAGGTTGTGTTCAGGGCTTGTTGGGATTAGGGATGCACTGATCCAGCTTTTTCAGTTCTGTTACTGATATGGATACTTTGACTCTAAGCATCTGCCGATACCAGATATTAACAGAAAATGGTGCTTATTTCTTTAAAACACAGTTAACTTTTTACACAAGAGATGCTGTTATGTTATGGAGCTGTTATGTATCCTTCACATAACTACTGAACAGCAAGAGTAAAAGTTAAAAAATTATAAGACATTCTATGCTAAAATCAGCCAGTAGTCTTATTACATCAGATATTCTATACCAGTATCGGTGTCGGTGCATCCCTAAATGTTATGTCATCATTTCAGATGGAGAGCAATGGCTGTATAGATCTCTTGAAGGAAAGATTTTTTAAAAAGTAAGATTCTGATGTTCAGTCGAAACCAATTCCAGGAGCATTAACATTTGAGAGAAAGCTGAAATCCCATACATTTCAGAACAGGTTTGTAGGGCCCTAAACTACAGGTACAAATAGATTTTCTCTATAAAAAGACAGGATATTTTGTTCTTTGCCTAGAAAATTGCATTATCTTTAATAATCACAGCCTTTGTGATTTCATAATTTCACTAGCTCAAATATCAATTCAGTTGTGATGTATTGTACAACCGTATCAGACAGAAAATCTACATATGTTTGACCATATTTTTTGTTAAACACAAAATTGACTTAGCTATGTTAGAATCCTCAAAAACATGCCTGGAGTTGTGTTTTGTTTCATTCACACATGTTTGAATAACCCTGTCTATATCTCCAAAGCTGAAGATGCTCTGTTCCACCTTGTGATGTCATGAAGCAGTAGTTTCCAAGTTGACACCTGCCTTTTATCTTTTGTTCAGAAGAGTTTGGATAATTTCAGACCTGGAATTGCCAAATTATTCTAGTGAACGTGCATGGAGCACTTCCTGTATTACCACATGACATCACGAGGTGGAACAGAGCTTCAGTTTGAGAGAAGAACTCAGCCTAAATATGCAGGGTTTGTGTGTTAAACATGTGTGAATGAAAGAAAACACAACTCCAGGTCTGTTTGTGATGAGGAAACAACATGCTAACATAGACCAGAGAATAGCCTAATATGGGCCCTTTAAAGATTGGCTCCACAAATGTGCTTAATTAATCTAGTGTCTTAAATGACAATAATCATATGTCATCATAACATTGTAATCCGGCCATAGTTTTACATTAAAGATACTATAGAACATTTTTAACTGTCAGACTGCAGATGTGTTGACCTGGTTTATGGTTAATATCTCTGTAATTCCTGGGCCTATCCACATAAAAACAAAAACTGACACAAAGTTCAAGATTAGGCAGTTTTGTGGAACCATTTCATCTTCAAAACTGATCAACTTATTTGAATTTGGATTTTCAGTTTAGCTATTTAGATTTTTATTGACTCTCCATCTGAAATAATGACATTTTAAAAGAACAGTGAATGCAATCTATTTAAGCAATGAGACAAACTTACTTCATATCTTCAAGGTGTGTAATTCATTTTCAGTATTCCAGTAGGTACAAGCAATATTTTTTACAGTTTACAAGACTTTAAAATGTGTAGTGAGTAAACCCTGCTTTCTGATGCTCCCTCGACAAACCGCTGTACCTAGTAACATGGCTGCCGTGTGTATTTCAGTGTATGCATCGTTCAAGAAGTCATATTTAATATAGTTCAAAGCAAGTGGATCTTTTGTACTGATGTGTAAGAATTCATTTCATTAATCTGTTTTTAGCCTTGTTTACACCGACAGCACTTAATAATTCATTTACAGCATAGTCTACAGGTGCAGTCAGTACATTATTATTATTTATTTATTTTGTAATTCAGTTAAATATGGATTCAATTACTATCAGTAATTGTTTAAATTAATTACGATCTCAAATTATCTCACAAAAATATTCCTTAAAGGGCCCATATTGCTTAAAGGGCTCATTATTTTCTGATATTTCACACATGTTTAACACACAAACCCTGCATATTTAGGCTGTTCTTCTCTCAGACTGAAAACGCTCTGTTCCACCTTGTGATGTCATGTGGACATCACGTAAAAAGGTAAAGGTACACGCTACTAAATGATGAGCTTTGGAGACTGAAGACAGACTGATTATACAGGTTTACTTAAACATGTGTGAATGAAACAAAACGCAACTCGGGGCATGTTTTTGATGAGGTAACATCATTATAACATGTCTTAAAGCTCACAAGAATCTATTTTGTGTAATATAGGACCTTTAAGATAATTTACTCTGTATGCACAGATTTTTTTGGTTTTTACTTTTAGTTGAAACAAAAAAAAAATCTACAATTTAATGTATTAACATGCATCTGTAAAAACAAACATGCTATTTTGAAATTTCAATGTCATCCATGTGTTACTGAAGTGTTTTCAGAATGCTAACAAAATGCTAAGCTAGCACAGGCCATTAACTGCTACTACTTCAGGTTTGGCAACTTACTAATACAGCCATAACATTGTTTCTGTAATATTTATTTATCAGTCCGACATTAAAACTGCACTATTTAACTTTTCTGCCAAGGGTCCGCCACCTGCTTGTTTCCATGGAGATGTTATTACTTTGCTTAGAATGTTCCACAGCATGGTATTAAACTTTATTCTATTACAGAGGTGTTTGTTGCAAAAAAAAAAAAAAAAAAATTGAGAAACATTTTTATTGTGAGTCGGATCACCTCTCCACATATCTGCCTGTAACTTGGCCTTGGGGCGTCACCTGGTTGTGTCCATAGAGCTCGATAAGATAAATGCCATACTAGTATTGATACTAAAATTTCCAACTCGATTTCAATACTAAGGAATAGACTCGATACTCAATACTGATTCTGATACCATGATGCTAATAAAAACACTCAAATCATTCATACTGCTACAGCTCAAGATCATTCTAAAGCTCTTCAGGAAAGGTTCATTTCTGTGAATGTGTCGATACTTGCTCATGTGAGTATCTCGTTTCGGTACTAGCTTTAGTATTGATTAGTATCTGATTTTCTATATTTTTGACAACCCTGTGCCATACTGTGGAACATTCCCAGCAAAGTAATAACATCTCCATGGAGAAAAGCAATTTGCAGACCCCTCTATCAGCAAAGTTACATATTGCACATTTTAATCTTGAATATCATCGTGTGTTAATGAAATACTGGTGATAGAACAGTATTCATAAAGGAATTACACTTGGAAAAAAGAAAAAAAATGGTTGAATGCAGTGTGTGAGTGAGTAATGATGTCTACCTCTGACTTTTGTGCTGTTTTTAAAGGGAACAGGACACTATCACAATAAACTTTTTAAACAGTGCTGTGCTATGAAGTTCTTTGTGTTCTAATACGAATGTAAAGTATAACTGCTACTTTGGGCCTTAGGCGGAGTACACACTGGACTAGTTTGTCAAGGCCCTCTGTGTTAGGATGAGGTGGACACAGCCTAAACAGGCATTATGGAAAGGATGGCCAAGGAGTCCAACTCTTAACATTGATTTGAACAAAGAATAGTTTTAAAAACTTACTACAATCGCAACTAACCCTGTGTCCAGAGCCTTAACCTGCAGATAGAGACACATACAAGTGTGTCTCATTCTCAGTATATGGACAGGCCTCATGTGAAAGAACCTCCAGAATTCACTCACTGAGCTGCACAGGCTGCACTAGCACTGATTCATGATTGGCTGCAGGTGCTGGGTGTTAAAAACATTCCATGTCCATTTCGGTGCTGTATCTATGGCACTTGTTTCATCAGAGGTATATACTCCCTATGGCACTTGTTTCATCAGAGGTATAATACTCCCTACAACAGAGGCATAGGCAGACTGGACTGTACTAGACTGGACTAGACAACACTATCATGTCTTGAGGGTTCATGTCTCCGGGTGATGGGTCCTGTACTGATGTAAATAAACTTCTGCGTTAGAACTCCAGTGTCATGCCTCTTCTCTTCAACTCTCGTTCTACTACAGTTCATTCTACAACACTGGGGTTTAGGTAGTGACCATTCAGATCAGAGACAGTCCTTTTAGGCTTAAACCAACTGGATTTCAACATTGAAACTAGCAACCCAATTGTTATCAGTAAGAGCTGTATTTGATTTGAACATCTGGGAACAAAGATAGCCTAGGTCATCTTTATGGGATTTAAAATAAAAATCATACACACCTTTAATACTGATCTACAAACTATTTCAAATAATGACACGCTCTATTTTTCCTTTCAAATGAACTTTATTTTTAAATGTAGTGATGTTGTATTAGTTCAGTTACAGTATTACATAACATTATTTAGGTCTACTTCAGTAACTTTGTGAAGGAATTCAGTGTTGTTGTGAATAACTTTGAATGAAATAACTTTGTAACTTTTAAGTTATGTCTGAGTTGTGTTTTGTTTCATTCACACATGTTTAACACACAAACCCTGCATATTTAGGCTGAGTTCTTCTCTCAAACAGAAAACACTCTGTTCCACCTTGTGATGTCATGTGGTAATACAGGAAGTGCTCCACTGTGGTTTTAAACTCCATACGTCTTCACTAGAATCTTTTGGATGATTTCAGCCCTGGAATTGCTCATCTCTACTGAACAAAAGGTAAAACGTAGTTGTTAACATGCAAATTACCGCTTCATGACATCATCAGGTGGAATAGAGCATTTTGAGCTTCGGAGATGTAGACACACTAATAATAAAGTGTTACTCAAACATGTGTGAATGAAACAAAACACAACTCCAGGTATGTTTTTGAGGAGGTAACAGCAGTACAACTGGCCTGTATACCATTGTGTAAAATAGGACCTTTAAACAGTGAACACAGTGTAATTAATGAGAATGTAAACAAAAGTTGCTAGTCTAAATATGTTGTAATAATACCCACCTTTACAAATAATCGAGTATAACTACATTCATATCATCCAAACTGAACTCCTTGCAATCCCAACTTCGTCCACCAGGTGTCGCTGCGCACCCGGCGTGAGCACGTGCAGCAGCAGAGGGAGGAGGGAGGGGCCAGAGCTCGGGTGGTCCCATGGGTGGTCCCGGGGGTGGGGGTCTCTCACACGGAGGAGGGCCCCACGTGGATTATTCGCCATCCATGTTCTGTGTCAGAGACCAGAGAACCAGAGCCCAGGGCCGCCCCGTGAGTTCTGTGTCCGCTGGGCGAGCACCAAGAGGGGGCATCATCAGTCACGACCATCACTACAGGAATGAGGGAGGGGGGGATTATAGTAGGATTAAATGAATGTGACAACAGGAAAAAGAGCAAAATGTGATTAACTTATTGGTGAAGATTGTAGGCTATGAAATAATAGGCTTTCTGTTTAGTCATTTAGACAGATTAACCTTACTGTTGAAATGTTTCTGCGTTAATTTCTATAATGTTCCTCCTCACTGTTTACCTTTTGTTCAGTATGAAAAAAAAAACAACTTAATAGGCTATTGTAATTGTATAAGCTACAAAAGCAGTGACAGACTTCTAGTCATGCTGTGCAGGCCTATTACAACAGTTAATGTGGTTAGTGACATTGCATGTTTTCATGTTATAGGCTTTTAAATTATTGGAATATTTATTTCAGAAAGGCCAACAATATGATTCCCCAAAGCTTCAAAGTGCAAAAGACAGATAAGAATAAGACGATCAAAGCCAATAGTTGAAGTCTTTTAAGTGAAGTTAAAATGAGCATATTGTACTGAAATATTGTTATGGATCATATACTGTAAACTATGTAAACTGAAATAGCCTCTGTCTAAAGCTAAGGGCAAAGAGTCTTCTTCAGATTTGCGAATAAGCTAAAAATAAATTAAATGCTTGAAAAGTTGCTATGGAGATCAAAAGTGACCACCCTCCCCCCGGTCCTGGAAGTAAAGTTCCCATTCAATTTTCTCATAGACTTTCTGAAGAAAAATTATATTAAAAGATTGAAAGCTCGGGGCTAATCAGCTCTGTAGTAATTAATGACCACAAGAACTATAATTGTATTTAAAATCTGTTTCTGAAGTTTTATAAACTGCTAAGTTGTTGAAACATTTCGCTGAATCTTGTGTTTTAAATGAGCTTTTTGGACTTAAAACAGCCGTGTCATGGATATTAGTTAGCACGTAGCTGGTTAGCTTCCGCGATGCCCTTGAACTAATATTTTAATGTGTTCAGAGTTTGAACAAACAAAAATACACTAATAAAAACAGCTAGGGAAAAAATATTAATTCAATTGTTTCTGTTGAACAAAATTCAGCACAAATCAATACATTTAAAGTTTTATTAGACCTCAAAGTCTATGTGAAATACTTTTACTTTTTACTCTTTAAATACATTTTTAAACAGGTGCTTTAATACTTTTACTTAAGCACATTTTTTTCATGTGGTGCTTTTACTTGAGTATTTGTTTTGCTCTTATAGCTGTACTTTTACTTAAGTAAGAAAACTGAGTACTTCTTTCACCGCTGAGATTAGGCAGTAATAGGCTATAATCTTCAGCAAAAACTTAATCGGCCTAATAGTAATAACAGTATTTTTTTTTATATATTTAAAAAAAAATCTTAATTCTGATGCTACCATGCAATTTTTTGTCTTTCTGCTCATAGCCTATTGGTGCACGCTATGATCAAAGTAGGCCTAATCGAGAATATTTTTGGAGAATTCCCACTTTTTTTAGCAACTCTAACCTAAAAAACATTCATCCCACTAGTCCATTCATTTGATACAGGCTTTCGTCTACATTTAGCCTCTCTCTCCTCTTTCCTATTGTTTTCTAAAGGCTTCAAACTGTGTGGTGCGTCATTTAGGCCTACCCGTCATCAGAACCAGCAGGGGGCGTCGTCCTCTGTCTATAAATAGTCCCTCTCGCCCTGGAGACTCGAATCAGGTCCAATGACAAATGATTAGGCCACGGCTTGTCCTGGTTTGGCCTGGTTTAGCATTCTTCATGGACTAAACCTGCAACACACAATAAAGAAGGACACTGTAACTTTATGTAAGCCTATATCGTTATAATAAACCGCTCAGAGCAACTTTAAAGCAATTGTAACCAGTATTCCTGCGCGTAAAAAACCCTTTTTTAAATTCTGTCAAGCCTTGACGCAGCAGTGGCCCGGCTGTAACTATGGCGACGGCCCTGCGCTCTGATTGGCCGAGGAACGTCCTGTGTGGCCAATGAGCCGCGAGCACACACCTGTTTAAAATGCGGAGGACCAATCACAGAGCGCGATTCGAATTATGAAAGAGGCCGGCGGAAAAGAGGAGAAGCCGCGCCGTGCGTAAAAGCCGTGCGTCAAACCAGGCGTCCATCTTTGTCTCCAAATAAACGCTTTGGACGTAGTTGTAATGAGCAGAAGTTAAAAGTGACAAAAGGCTACGCTACGTAATTACATTAGGTCTATAAACCCGCAGGCTAACAAAATATAGCCTAGCATGTTCTCTGTACGCCTGAAATGTGGGCATACTTTTGGCACACACTGGCACATGCAAAGTCCATAGTACAACTCAACCTTATAGATAACAGTGTTGGGGAAAAATACTTTGAAAACATAGTAAATTTAGTTACAGAATACTGCATTAAAAAGTTTAAAACTGTATTCTGTTACATGGCCCAATCCAAGTACTGCATTCTAAATACTTTTGCCATGAGTTGATTTATATTATAGTGTTAATACACAACATAGCATTAAAGCAGTTTATGTTGTTAGCATTTATTTATCAGGGATTACAGAAAGAAAAAGTTGTCCAGTAATATGTATTCCTTTGATTTTAAGAAACTGTATCTGATACCACCAAATGAAACAGTAACTGTACCAGAATACAGTCACTCAAAATGTGTGTTGTAAATATGTATTTTCGGTACTTGTATTTAGTTACTTCTCAACATTGTAGATAAATGTATGTTATGTCAAAGCAACAATTCTCATCTTTGCACTGTTTCCTAACCCCACCTCTTTTACAGAATAATACTAATACTAATACCTGTGTAATTACTGGGTCTATCCACATGAAACAAAAACTGGCACAAAGGTCAACATCTTCTGTATCAGCACTAATGAACAAAGTGGAATTATTCTTTCACAATAGTTTTGAAATGTCATGACATTATACAATTGTAAAGGTGAATCTCCCATAGACTTAAATAGGCCCCTGCTCTATGCCAGTAACTGTAGTAAAGTATCTATGCTTCCAAATAATATTACACAAGTGGGGATACAAAGTATAGCATACTGTGAACATAAAGCTTTTATTACTTATAGACTTACTCACAGTGGCAAGAGTAACCCAAACTTTTACTCAAGTAAGAGTACTGTTACACAGTACAATCTATTACTCAAGTATGGTGTCTAAAAACTACTGAGAAGTACAGTTGTATTAAAAGTTACTTCAATTTGTAACTGAGTACTCCCCAGAACTTGGTATTGCTGTCATTTTTGAACCTTTATGATCAGACAGCCGCTATAAAAAATCATTAGGAGCAATGGAATATATTTTTGCCTTGCTTTAAAAATAAAAACAGTTGGGTAGTCGATTCTTCTGTTCTGTTTTCTCAGTAAAGTTGGCTAGAAAATTTTGATGTTGCCAGATAAGGCCGAAACAAAATAGTATTGGGACATGGCAACAGTACAAATTCAAAATGTACTTAGGCCTAAAAGCAGGTGAGCACTGCTCATCTCTGAATATGCTTCTATGATATGTGAACCTTCATAATTAGACCATTTCTACAGTTTTACCATGTTAAAAAAAAATACTGGTTCATTTGAGTTGCAGAATATCGGGCTGTTATGGTGAAAACATTTCATTTTTTTGTCATTAAAGCTGCCTGGAAGATTTCATTGTTGCCAGATAAGGACAAAATAAGGAAGAAACATGTACATCTTTTAAATGACAAATGTAGATAATACTGGGACATGGCAATGGTATTGTTTAAGATAAAATTATAATAGCCAAGCCAAGCCACTTTATGGGCTACATATGGGCAAATATATTACTCTAGTACTCTGGTGTCTCAAAACTGCTACTACTACTACTACTACTACTAGCTCTAGAGCTATAGATCTAGATCTATCTTATTAATATTGGGCTGTGGTGAAAACATTTAATTATTTTGGCAATAAAACTGGCTGGGAGACTTTGATGTTACCAAATATGGCCAAAATAAATAAAAAATAGAAACTTGCCAAACAGCCTATAGATACTGGAACAGCAATAGGAATATAAAAAAATAAAATAAAATGGTAATAGCCTACATATGGGCAACTCTAGGTCTTGCCAGCATTCACAGGCTATAGAAACATAATCCACCTGACCAACTTACCTACTTACTACGGGAAATATATAGCAGTAAAGTACCGTACTTAAGTAGAACTTTTAGGTATCTGTACTTTACTTAGGTACATTTTCCAGTGGGTACTTTTTACTTAACTTTACTTCTGCTTCACTACATTTGAGGTATCTGCAGGTACCTGTACTTTCTACTCCACTACATTTTTGAACTGGACTGAAAAGTAAAAAGTACTTTTCATATGATTTGAGGAGTTATTTTTACCATGTTCGTGGTAACATCCTGACTAAAGTTTTCGAGTTCAAGCTTCAACTTTGAGCAAACAAAAATAAAAACACAAAATTCATAAGAAAAAATATGAAATTGATTCGTATTGCTACTGTTGAGCAAAATATGTATCATTTTTAAATCAATATCACTACACTTAACACTTTAACAAATTAACAACACTTGAAACACTGAAATACTTTTACTTTTACTCTAAAAGTACGTTTTTAAACGGGTACTCAAATACTTTTGTAGTAGTACTTAAGTAGATTTTTTCATGTGATACTTTTACTCAAGTAACTTTTTACCTCTGTATCTGTACATTTACTTACCCAACAAAATTGAGTACTTCATCTACCACCTTAACATATCAGAAGGATCAGAAGTACTTTAATGAATTAAAGTGAAATTATTCTTTCACAATAGCATTGAATGGGATGGTATTATGCAAATGTAAAAGCATCATTGGCAGCTGAAAGAACTAAGGGGCAAAATTAATATGACAAGTTTGTGGAGCCAAACAGATAATGATAAGGTTCAACTTTTGTGGATCATAAGTTTGGATATTTCTTCCAAAAACTGTGAATCTCCCATAGAGTCACACAGACCTCTGCCCTCCATCTGAAACCATGACGTCATCAAATTCTACAACATGGGCCTATTTTTTTTATCTTATTTTGTCGTATTATCAGAGGTAGGTAAAGTCGCCAATGTAAAGTAAAAAGTAGTGGTCCAAGAAATGGGCCGTATCCTTAAAATCATCCAGGGGTTACCATAGACTGTATATTGTATTGGCAATGGAAACATGATCCATATAACCTACTTCCTATGCGAATATTTGCTATTAAGAGCCTATAGTTTTGATTGGGTGTTGTAATAACGCATTTGTTATATCTTCTATGGTTTCATTTTGTACACTGCTGTGCTTTTTAGCCTAGTTCGGTTCCAGGGACAGAGGGCAGATTTCAGTTTTAAGTCAATCTGGAGTGTCACGTTTGAAATCTGCGCCCGCGCCTCTCGCCTTACCGCGCCGCCATCAATGATTCATCCACGGAAAACCTCCGCGATTCCACTCGGCTTCAAAGTTTACCGTAACATGTAACGGGAGCCAGAGCACCGGAGCACCAGAGGCAGTCCGGACTATCCACGGACCCGGACCCAAACCAGACCACGCGGGACACGAACCACGAACGAACCGGTGCCTGACCTTATTTAGACAACAGAGCATGTCCACTTCCTCCACAGGTGAGTCCCGGATCTATAAACATTTAACTACGCTTTCAAACGTCATGATGGTTTTTATTTTTTATTTTAAGCTCAGAAACACATATTTTATTAGCCTGCATTGGTTGATTTGACTGGAGTTGTCAGTAATAAAGTAATTTCCACCATTTTAGATTATCATACAGTGTTTAATGTTCTTATACTTGCATTAATGTAGTTTTTATTGTGCTTCTGCTTTGTAAAGTGACATTTGGTGTTAGAAAGGAGCTTATAATTAAAATGTATTATTTTTATTATCATTACTGTGTCACTATAATTGGTCTTAAAATGGGAACAAATTAATGCAACGCGCAATTACGCACGCATTCCGCACATATCCTACTTTACGACTATGAAATCTTTAGAGAAGCTTTTGTTGCCTTTTAATGTGAAGAAAATCTTAATATAGGCTGATCTGCAATGTATTTATTTATTTTACCTGTATAATAGAATTTGTAATTAGGCAGTCCTTTCGCACATGGCCAGGTAAAAATGCGTCATAGCGTTATTTTGTTGAATTTATGCGTAAAAGTTTCTAAACAAAATCCTCGTGTAGAAACCAGAACCAAAAGTCTATTGAAATCCTATCAGTGGGGGTGGGTGCAGGAAATTCCCATCTCTATCTCAAGCTAAAATAATAAAAACACAAATATAAAACAACAAACTTACCTCGCGTGAACAAGGAGAAAATTTAAACAAAACTAAAAACCCGGAACCAACGGAAAAATTGATGAATTTTGTTCCCATTGTGCGTGGTTTTAAGACGCACCGGGCCTTTCATGCGCATTCCCCAATAACCTCCCCCCTCTGTGACGTCACTGATATTGCCATTGAGTTATTTGGTCTTGTTTACTCCTATGGGGGATGTGTCCGCGCGATGCAATAGTCAAGTCTTTAAAATTACGCGTAAAAAGCGCACGGGTGTCATTATGGCTGGTTGTTTTTGCATTAGTAAAACTTAAAGCAAGTCCACCCAGTTAATAGGCAGTATCATGTAGTGTTTAATCTGTTTTAAAACGTGAACACGTACAAATTTAACGTACAAATAAGTTGATGTGTTCCAGAAGATATCGCGTGATTTTAGACTCGCTTTTATCTTGTCTTTCTGAAGAATCATGAAGAATGGCGTTGGCTTTTTGGGTGAGTATTGGGCTATACTTCATGAGACACGTGGTAAACTTACGCATTTACAAAAACATTATGATATTTTCGTTAATTTAAAATATTTATAAACGAAATTTGCAAGATGTAAAAGAGAAAGTGAAGTATAAAAGTTGAAATTTGCAATTGTAGTTTGGGGTTAAAAGATTTGGAGCCTGCATATTGTAACAGCATAAGGCCCCGCGCGTAAATCGAAATTAACTTACTTTTGGAGACGTGTATGGGAATAAATTCTCGTTTTTTTCAGTTAATACATCGTAGATTAGCTAAATCTTGTGCAGTTTGCAGGCTAGGAGTCAGGGGGTGCACGCAATTGTTCTCTGTCGCTCATGTTTACCCCCACCTCGTTTAAAAAAATTACATTGAAAGTTTGGTGTTTGGAACGCATGATGTAAACGAGAGACAACAGCGGCTTTAGGGGAAGAGAAAACAACCTTAGACGAACCCGGTGAACCCTTTGAACCGGGAGGACGCAAACTGGCGGAGATTTCCTGCGGGAGACGGTAGGGCGATGGGTGGGGGCTGGGAGAGGTTAGCTGGGGTGAAGCCGGAGCCAGAAGCATGTCTCCAAAACGCACAGGAATCCACGCGTAATAGTACGTTTCCAGACAGTATAAGTTGTTTTGGAGCATAGATATTTTGGTAGGACGATTTTTAAGTAATAGTTGATGTCAGAACGTTATTGGTGTAATAGAAACATGCAAAGTATTGTATTTAAGGCGGGATGATGAGACACAAGTATCCACGTGGGGTATTGTTACTTCATAGTAACAAAGTAATAAGCAGTGGACAAAAAGTAAGTGAGTACTGATGTTTGCAGGGCTGTGCAATTTGAATCAAGATAGAGATTCAGTCATGTTTAATGTTCAGTGATCAGCTTGGGTCTTTTTAATAGAGAGGTCTACAGCCAATCCTCTGTCAGTAAAAGCATGTGCTTTGGAGGATGGTGTTTTTTTGTGTTTGTACAATGGCAATGATTAAAAGTAAGGCTGAAAAATCCAATTGAAATTTTTCTGACAAATATTGCAATTAGATTTTCAATTTTTGTTTTAACTGTAGAATTCTGTTCAGAGTTCACTTTCTAAACATGCCCCGGAGCATTAAGATTTGAGACAAGATGAAATATAAACTGCTAAACTAATCTAAGAATCCCATGCATTTCAGATAGGGCTGCAGCTAACAATTATTTTGCTAATCGATTAATCTAGCATTTCTTTCAGTTAATCGATTAGTTGTTTCAAATGCCATGAATGGAGGCCATGAATATGAGACTTTTACTCAGTTTTACCCGGGTAAAGCTGACGTGAAAGCGCTTGAAGACATTATGGTGCAGTTTTTAAATCAAAAACACAAAATGTCCATGTTTCCTGGGTCAGTTTCATGCAATTACTGCTTTGTCCCAATCCTAATGCTTCTTCTCTCATCTTACAGCATGTTTTGGAGCCTGTGTGTAGACCACTTAACGATTATTTGCTTACTAAATTAGTTTACAATTATTTCAATAATCGATTTGTTGCGATTAATTGATTAACGTGATGCAGCCCTATTTTCATGTTTGAAGAGGTCTAATCTACAGGCAGCTTTTATATATTAGTGAGACTTATTTTTTTTTGTTTCCACAAAAAATATGCTACTTAAATAATTGTAGTTTTTGCATTTATGATTGTGGCCATTTAAATTGCGATTTTCATTCAATTGCAACATATCTTTTAGTTCTAATTAAAAGTTTGTACCGTTTATCATCTGAAAATTAATATTGAAAAGTTTTTTATGTTTAAATAAGACTGAATCAAATTGAAAATCAGGACCAAAATATGAGGACATTTTTGTCATATCTCCCAGCCCGAGTGTTTGAACTCAAGTTTTGCCTAATTTATGTTGAGTAAGATGTTGCTATGAATAAAGTGATTAATACGAATGTGACACTTTTTTTTTAACAATAAACCTTAAATGCTGTACAAAATAAGTCAAATTTAACCAAAGTACTGCATGAGAACTCCAACATTTCAATACTACAGTAGACTCTTTTTAAGTCAAAGCTTTTTAGGCCTTTGTAACTATAGTAGGCAACACTATTTTCTACAGTATAACCACAGGTGGCTTCAATCTGCAGTATACTCAAGAATGTGAAGTTATTACTTCTAAATAATAAACTTAAGTTAAATGGAATTAAGTTAGACAGTATTTTGTAATCCTCTATCCTCCCAGTGCACTAGTGTCTAAATACAAGGCTGGAAAAGTTTTATTGTAGGCCTAATGTAGAGTTGTTTGCTACAACAGCAAAGTGGATATTCAAACAGTGCTGAATGATATATTGTGCAAACTGCAAAATAAAGAATTTAGGTAATATAATGTCCCTGTGTCTCCATGGGGTCTTATTCTGTGTAAAAGCTGCTAACCCTGTAGTTTAGACCTCTACAAACATGTTCTGAAATGTTCCCGTGTGCCAGATGCCCTCCCTGTGTCTCCCTGCATAAACAGAAATTGAAAATGTCTGATTACTTAACACTGCTGATTTGACTATCGCTTTTCTTTTTCCTCATATCGATCAATAACAATTCTTGATTCAATTTAATTTTGTCTCACTACAAACAAATAAAAGTGTTATATTTCTTCCTCCAAAGTCTGGCGTCTGCTCCAAACCACATGCTTTTACTGACAGAGGATTGGCTGTAGACCTCTCCATTATCAAGACCCAAGCTGATCACTGACCATTAGAAAGGACTGAATCTTGATTCAAATCCGCATTTTGACTATGGCTCAAAGTAATTATGTAAAACAGTGTTCAGTTCTTTCTCATGCACTGCCATTAAGATATAATAACTAAATATTAATGTAGTCTTGGTCCCCCTTTTTTCTCAGTTCTAACAGCAGCAAACCATGGCAGTAATAGTAGTAAATGTAGTAGTAGTAGTAGTAGTAGTAGTAGTAGTAGTACGTCATGTGACTGTGGCTGATCAGAGCAGGGCAGAAGTTTCCTGTTTGTGTAAGTCTAACCCACTCTCCTGTCTTCTACTCCTACACACCGTTTACCCACAATCCTCTCTGCCACTCACCCTCTGTCAGGAGCCTTGAAGACTATTGAAGCAGGGTAAAACTATACACATACTGTAGGCCTATGTAGTGATTAGGGCTGCAACTATGGATCATCTTAATAGTCAAATAGTATTTATTTATTTTTTTTCATGTAATTTTTTTTTTTCATGTAATTTACAGTCTGTATATTGTCCATATCACAAAACACAATAAGTTCTGTGCACAGCTAGCTCACTGTGTCTCAAAGCTAACAGTCACTTTTATTAAAATCGAAAAACATAAGATAAACAACCTATTAAAATTCAAATTAATTCAAATAAAGACTACCCAATTATTTTTATATGTAGAATACTTAAGTTTGTGGTGCTCTTTTAATATTTATTACACCTCAAAATTAGCATTAGCGTTAGCATTGAGACACAAACGTCTCTCTTTGTGTCCTCTGGTGAAGTATTCATTATATTTGTGTAGTGTTTAACATGTTGTCAGTGACATTCACCCGCAGCTCCCTGTCACTGACTCATCTTTAAATATTTATTCATTTTAGCGTGACTCGGCAAAATCTCATAGAGATAAAATTGGACATGAAGTAGTGACGCTAACAGTGGTTGCCGGGTGCTGTTGTGCACAGAGCCTATTATGATTTTTTGAATAGTCGACTAGCCACCATTATTCTGATAAATTGTCAATATGCCACTTATAATTACTGATAGATTGTAACTTTGTAGATGGGCCATAGCATATTTCTCCTCAAAAACACAAATATTGCCTAGTAGTAGTATTGTATGTTAGTTCATGCTTAATATTCCAACTTGACATTTGTTAATTAAAGCCCCACCATGTAACTTTAATCAGAAAATAGACTGCAATATAGTGTTGTCAAGATATTAAAATTTCAAACTCAATTTTGATACTAAGGAATTCACTCGATATCGATTAGGGGACCACAGTTAAGAAAAAAAATGCTACTTTTTTCGTAATAGAATGTAATTTTTATATTCTGTCTTTGGATAAGGTCTTATATTTGTTATGATAAAGCTCAAAATCATATTAAAACTGTTCAGGAAAGCTAAAAGGAAAGCTTGTCCTGTTAATGTGGTATTTTGCAGTATTGATACTTGCTCAAATGAATCTAGTTTCGATATTAGTTTTAGTATCCATTAGTATCTGATTTTCGATACTTTTGAGAACACTACTGCAATAAAAGCATGTTTTGTTGTTTTTTTTTTCATTTTGGTTGTGTTTATTGCCCTCTGAGGGTCTTTACTCTGAGCAGGCTTGCATCTTCACAACCATGACTCCTATTTGGCCTGGATGAGGGCCTATTCCTGCTTGTTTCCATGGAAATGTTGTTCCTTTGGCGATAATATTCCACAGTATGGCATAAAACATATCCATCTCCATGAGGAATCTTCCAAAGCGGTGGTTTCAACTTTGTATTTCCATGGAATCATGCAGGTGATGTGCCACCTCCAGAACGTTACATACTGTTGCATGAATCCGTTATTATCAAAGAATGAAAGCTCCTATTGTCTGCAGTTCACTAAGCTTGGCCGTATAGCCAATTAAAACGTGACCTGGACAGGCAAAAATAGTTAGAGACAGATGGAAATAACATGGTAGCGAAGAGGAGGAGACAGAGAGGCTGAGGAGGCTGATGGTTCTGCTGCTGCGGTGAAGATGGGCAGATGAGGGTCGGAGCTAGAATGGCAGAATGAAGGAGGAGAGAGAGCATATGAAATGAGTGCCTTCAGAGGTGATTGGCTGAGAGACAAAGGAAGCGGGCTGTGATTGGCTGACAGCACAGACAGGGTAGAGGTGAGGAGGAAATGAGGTCTTCCTGTTTGAATTGAAGCATCAGTTTAATATCTGTGAGAACATTACTTTGTTTGTAACATCTGTATGTGTTGGTGATTCAACCAGAGCCAAAGGGAACTCAAAATATTTACTTTTTAATTTAAATCATTTTTTTCATAATTGAGCACCATGTAGATGCTTTTTTATGGTGCATACTACTATGTATTTTACTCCGAAACTTCCGCAGTTTTTTGTTGTTTTCTATTTTCGACTGCTAAATTAATTGCATTTGAATCAAAATTGCAATTTGAAGGGACACAATTATCAAATCCCAAAAGTAATTTCCTCCATAAACAACAAAATCTCCGGTCTTATTCTGCATAAAAAAAACTGCTGACCCTGTAGTTTAGATCGGTACAAACATGTTCTGAAATGTGATTCTTGTATTAGTTTGTCATTTCATAGCTCAGTGTTTTTGTTGTTGAGTTTAAAATGTGAACTTTGAACAGAATCCTCTTATTAAAACATAAATGGCAAATTTAATCGCAGTCACAGTGCTCATCAGAAAAATTGCAATAAAATATTTGCCCCAAATCCCACAGAACCAAAACAAAACTTTGACATAAGGAATCATTTAGCACTGAACCAGGATTACTCAGTGGTTTATTATTACAGTTTGCCTTGAAAGTAGATTTCGGTAGACTAAACATCCAAGATACAAAAAAGCAGGACTTCCAACTGACTGTAGTAGATGTAAAAATATGTACTTTGAAATATACTTTCCCAAAATTACCTCTGACAGTGCACAAAAGCATACTACCCTCTGGTCCATTAGGCTATGAGCTCTGCTACCAGCACTGTTTACCAAAAAGTACTTTTGCTCTATTAAAAAGTAACTTGCATGCAAAATATGAGTCTCTGAAATACGCTTTACTTTTAGTTACTTACAATGTATGCTTGAAAAAGTCATTCTTGATACTAAAAATACATATTACCTATATATGCTTTTTTATTGCTAACGTTAATTCTACTTTTGGATTATTTTTACACCAATACCAATACGTTGCACTTCAGAAAGTACTTACATTTATACTTACTAGTACTACTATACTGTATACCTACTTATATCTTAATTCTTTTGAGCATAGTCAGAACTTTTTACAGTTTTGCGCAACTTTTTGTACAACAACAAGTATTTGCGTCACCTTATTTTGACACTCCTTACAGTCCTCTCCCTTCTCGCGCTGCAAACCAGAGGCCTACTCCTCCTCTCTCCAGGCTTCTTCACAAACAGGCCTTGTATGGGCGTGGGGGGCGGGGCTAAGGGTGTGCGTTTCCTGGGGGAGGAGCTCTGGGCCTTACACGGGTAGGGGAGGGGCGAGGAGGGGGGAGCGGAGATGAGCGCTTGTTGTTGCATACCTCTACCATGTTTTTCTACCTTTTTTCCCTTTTTTTTTTTTCCCCAGCCTAGTTCGCGTCGTAACCGGGAATAACCTCGTGAGAAGCGACGCAGATAAGGTAGCGCTTGTGGATGAGTTTACGGAGGTAGTGGAGGAGGAGGTGGAGAGGGTGGAGGGGAGAGGGGGTTGTTGTTGATCGGGTGCCTGGCCTTGGGTGACCGCGCGAGGGGTAGGAGCGAAGCAAACTCTCCTTAGGGTTCCCACAAAGCTGGAAATGCGCAAAATAGCTGTGAACAATAGGATTGCACAATATATAAAAATCTAATCGAAAACACAGTACAAGTTGGAGCAAAGGATGTAATTATTTAAAAGAATGTCCTCTGCAAACAGCAAAATGTCTCTGGTTTTTGATGGAAAAATCTTCTTGTTCCTGTAGTTTAGACCTCTACATGTCCTGAAATACATGGGATTCTTGTATTAGTTTATCAGTCTCCTGTCAAATATTAATGCTCCTGCAGTTGTTTACAATGTGCATTTTTACTTTTCAACATAAATTGCAAATCGAACCTCAAAATTTGTCCAAAAAAAAAATCACAAGTATATTTTTCCCACAATTGCGCAGCCCTAATTTTTTTATTAGTGAAAATGGACACGTTTTAGCTTTTTGATTTAAGAGCTGAACGATGAACTATAAAAGAAACACAATTTTAAGTGTTGGAAATTAGAAAGTTAGCAAGTAATTAGTTAAACAGCGTAGAGATATATGCCGTTTACTAAGGTCCAAGTCCTTGTTAGTTACGTTTTTCTAAATCTTTCAGTCCTTTTTGACTTGGATTTCAGTTAGTTAAAATTAATTTGGGAAATACATTAATAGAAGAATTTAGTTTACTTTATTTTTGAGTTTTTGGGAAAGTTCCTTGGAAAACTTTAATATTTGTTTGACAGTTATAGTATGAGAAATGATAGAAATGACTTGATATTTTGGATGTGTGGTGTTTGTAACTATTTTAACTTTGCTGTAAAATGATGTGGGTGCTTGATATTGTCAGTAGACTATAAGATGACGCTTAAAATGACGTGTTACAACTAATAATAGGTGTGTAGTTACATTTACTCTGTTACATTTATTTTTGAAATATTTGTACTTCTCAGAGTAGTTTCCAGGCTAAATACTTTTACTTCTACTTGAGTAATATATTGTACAGTGTAACAGTGCTCTTACTTGAGTAAAAGTTGTGGTTCCTTTTCCCACTGTGACTAAGTCTTAAGTGACTTGAGCTTTATGTCGACAGTATGAAATGATTTGTGTCTTGCAGCTCCTTCAGATATGATTTAGTTTGTCTCATTTTTGTGTCTATCCTTTATTTTATCCTTTATTTATCCTTTTTTTCCATTATTTAATGTTTTGTCCGTCCCATTAACATTACATTAACTTATTAAAACTATAAATCAGATGTTACGTTCCGACAGTTACTCTTACTTGAGTAGTGCTTTCTTACTCGTACTTGATTCATTTCTTGAAGTAACTTGAGTACAATTCTTGACTACTCTACAAACCGATGCTAATTTTCCTTATCAAACTAACACAAATCAAGAGCTAATATGCTAACAATATATTCTCTAATTAATAACAGGATTGGTTTGAGTTTACACTGCTGTTCACAGTCTTGACTCTCATCTCAGAGTGCGGCGGTCGATCGTTCTTGTAATTACTGATCGAATACTGGTCTACATTTTTGTGAATGTTAAAAATCCTTGCATTTCTCATATTTTTATATTTAAACATAGTTGCGAGTGACTCATTGGGGTGACTCATGGTGGAACTTAAAGCATGTGCTGTTCTTGGAAGCTCTCAATCTGCCCAAACAGAAGCAAGGGGCCGCCTAAGGATACAACCTCCATTAATATGACATTTTAAACTTATGTATTTACAGAAAAGTTTAAGGAACCGCCATTTTAGAGAAAGTAAACGTCAATTGTCTAAACTGTTTCAAAACTTTTCATTTTCGAGTGCGGATATAGAAAAAAACTTAAATACTTTACGTTGACTCATTGGTAGTGACTAACGCAGAGGAATGAGTATGAGCGTTTTTTTTGTTTGCGTTCCAAATATTTTTTCAATTACCAAACCATAGAATATACAGAGGACTAGTCACAATTAGAGCTGCAAGATTAATCACAATCAAATATGAATCGCAATTTGAATGGAAGCAATTAGCAAATCAAAGACTGCAATTTTTCAAGTACAGTAATATTCTCCACAAACAACAAAATCGCCTGTTTTATTCTCCATAAAAAACATCTATCCCTGTAGTTTAGATCTGTACAAACATGTTCTGAAATGTGATTCTTGTATTAGTTAGTATTATTATTACTAATCCTGTTGTTAAAACATACAAAATTGCAATTAGATATTTTTCCCAAATCGTTCAGCCCCAGTTCTCAATTTCCAAATGTAAACGTTTTCAGGACTAACCCCAGTCTTATTCAGTTTTGTTGTATAATTCGCATGTCTAATCGTCCCGTTAGAATTATAAGGTTCTATATGGTGTTTTTGTCGAAATTGAGTTTTTCACATATTCTCATTCCTGAATACTTTCTGTACATTTTATCAAGATTTAGTAGGTTTTAGTTTTTGGTGGGGTTTTTTTTAGATTTATATGAGTAAAAACGCAGTTCCTGATCCCATTTTTCTGTAAGTAAGTACCTTTAAATTCTAAGGGGACAAAATGCCTTGACAAATTTCTTCAGTTAGTACTTTTACTACAATATGTACGTGTACCTTGCAGTAACTTGCTTCACATCCTGAGTTTTTCTGCTAAGTTGGCATTTTGAATACAGTACTTTATTCTTTAAGTTCAAATATTGACACCATGTTGTACTACTATATCATAACAAATCATATTTTATCACAGAGCTGAACAGTCTGGGAAAGTATCAAACTGTGATTCTTCTGACATGAATTGGGTTTGTGAGTAGACTGACAATTTATGTTTTAGTAAAAAGATTCAAAAGCATCCAGAAGAATCGACAAAAGACTGAAATATGAACTGACACACTAATACAAGAGTCACATTTCAGTTGTTTGTACCGATCTAGTTTTTATACAGAATAAAACAGGAGATTTTGTTGTTACTGATGTAAATGATGGTACTTCAAAAACTGCAGCGTTCGCGCGTTGCTAATTACTTTTGTTGGATTCGTTTCCGATTAATCTTTACTACTTGCAACATATTTACTTGAATCTACACATTGAAATGATGCTGAAACGTCTGAATCTTTACTATAAGAATTGTCACCAGTTTTCCCTGACTGAAAATGTGCTTTCCTCCTGTTTTTTCCAGTCAAATTCCGGGCAGGATTTCTTCTGGCACAGGTCCGGACCTAAGTCGCGCTTGTATTGATTTGAATATGACAAGTGGAGCATCATGTGACCAGAAGACATCCACGTTTTTCTCTTTTTTTCTTCTTTTTTTAAACTTGGGTTTGTTTTTCTGGGTTTTCACAGACATTCCTGAGCCGTGAGTTCAGCCCTCCTCTCTCTCTCTCTCTCTCTCTCTCTCCTCCTTTCCTCTCCTCCCTCTCTCTCCTCCCCCTCGCTCTTTTCTTTCTCTTCCTTCTCCTCTCCTCTCTCTCGTCTCTGGACACTGTGATGCTGCTAAGAGCTAAAGGCTAAAGAAGAAGCTAACTCTGAGCTAAAACTACAATAGCTGCAAGGCAACATGGCAGCCAACAACTATAGAAAAGTGGTCATTTTAACATCTGTCCTTCGTTTTTATTTATAGACATTTTGGGCGGTAGTTTAACAAGTTGTGTTGTGTCTGTCTGTTCAATTTTCAAATTAAGTTGAAACAAAATATTTTAGTCTGTTGTACAGTGTTTCTTTTACGCCATCTCAGTGATAGTGTATGCTCCTAGTCTTATTTGCATTTCTGTCAATTTCTGTAAAGCCATTTTAACAATAAAGCTTGTATTCATTGCACTATAGACTAAAATAAGCAGGAGTAACCATTTTATAGGCTAAGTGTTGAATACAGCCCATTTGGCCAAAGAAGTTTGTATAAATATAGCTAGCCCATAGCCAAAATGTAGCAAGCCTGTAGTCTACATAAGTTTGAGAAAATGTTGAACTGCTGCCACTAAATAATTAAAAACAGACTTTTTTTTTTACTAATTAAAAAGTAGGAAATGTACACTGTTAAATATATGCTTATTATTCAATGTTAATTACTGAGTTGTAAGCATTTTTGTAGCAATTTAAGTAATATTTTAACAAACCAGGAAGTTATTTGTAAGGATTCGAAATGAGTTCCCACTTTTGTTTAGTTTCACTGGTGAAGACTCACAAAAAACATTGACTCCACTGTTTGGTACTAAAGCAAAGATGCTGACCAAGATGCTAGATTTATCTGTTTCTATTCATCTGTAACTATTCTTATTGACGATTCAATTTTTAGAATTTAATTTGAATTTTGTTTTTCAACAATAAAACAAGTTACATCAATATACATACATTAAATGTCTATTTTTTCCCTCCATTTAAAATATGTACCAAAACCAACAACAGGGAAGTGATGACAGAAATATCAAAATTAAATGACCCACTCTTTGTATGAAAACTAGGTCACATCATTGTATTAACAAGATTCCAACAATTACAATATGTGTTTTCTTGCATCTTTAAGAAATCTAATATCTGCTCCATTTGATCTATAGCAGATACTTTCTGAATCTATTTGTTAGAAGGAGGATGTATTGACATTTTAGACACTTGCGCACTTAAACCCATTTATGGATACTTGGAAGCGACGCACCGAAGTATTTTTACGAGAATAACAGTTAAAACCACGTGCGTTTTCACCATATGCACACTATCCTCTGCTTACAGAAGAGCTCGCCTCTCATTGGCTGACGCGCGCATGCATATTCATCACTCCTATAGCTATTGTTATTTTCCTCTGGTTCGTGAATCCATTTGTTCCACGTGCGTCATTGACAATTACGCATTTTCCCCTATTTCCCTAATCACGCAATTATCCAATTATAATCTCGTTTAATCCGTTTTAACTCGATTTTAGAGGATAATGGTGTTTTGCAGCTATGATACGATACCCATTACACAAAAGCTACGGATAAACTCGTAAAGCTTAAAGCGCACGGTTCGACGTATCACTAACCACTCAAAACCGTACAAACGCGGTACGCAACGGCAGCGGCGAACGTGCGAGGCCGAGAAATTAGCAGCAAGAAAGCGTGTAATTGGCAAAGTCACGTGTTCTCACTACGGGAACGGGGCACAGCCAGCTCTCCAGCGAATGAGAGCGCAGGAGAGAAAGAGGGAAAAAAGAGGCGAGGAGAGAGAGAGCGCGGACAGAGAGAGGCAGGCGAGCGGGCAACAGCGGCGGCAGCAGCAGCAGAAACACCACACCACCACGGCACGGGAGGGAAAGACCAGTCCAGGGCACGGAGACACGGAGAGACACGGGAGGGAGACATGAGCCGAAGCGCGCCAGGCGAACCCGAGCACGCCGTACCATGCGAGCGAAACTAGGCAGCGAGGATGTCGGCTTTATGGTGACTACCGCAGCCCGCGTTGGCAAAGGAAGCTTCTTCTCTATTGCAACTTGGGCGCAGAGGGTCGACAGGGGAACATGGCCGAAGGTTATTCTTTCTCCAATTCTTTTTTTCCTCCTCTCCTCCTTCTCTTCACGTTATCGCTTCTATACCCGCGCGTAATCGTAAAGCAAGGTGCAACGCGATTCTCGTACGGCGAAAGGAAAAAACGCGAAGATAAATACCATGCACACGCGAGCTCGCCGTGGCTGGTTCGGCTTCCCTCTTCCATATAGCGTGCACCTTATATCACAGCTACGTTATAGGAGCGGTGTGCATTGTTACGTGTCCGTCGAGGGACCACCTGCGTTCGGGACCGCTCGGAACCCGCGGTATAGGTGACAGAAGTGCCCCGGTCGCGGTTTGAAGTGCGCTATTCGGACGAAAACATCTGTCAGCGAGTGGCAAACAACTTTTTTGGGGGGAAAGAAGGAGGAGGTGGACGGGAAGGGAGGGGAGGGCGGAGGGGTGTGGGGGGTCAATAATTCATGCATGCATCTCAACGTGAAAGTGGTATAGAGAATCACGACCAGTCTTGAACGCGCTACTGGCATTTCTCTCGTAGTTACAACGTTTTGGCGATTGTTCGTTGACGCGCTTTGGTAAAACGTGGTCTCGGTATCTCCATGTGGTAGTGGGATGGAAACGTAACTTTGTACCGCTGTGGATGTCGTAGCACAAAATCAAATGAAAGAGTAACTGTAGCGGATACAGTTACGCAAAATTAGTATTCTGAATGCGTATTTTCGGTACATGTATTCAGTTACTTGACCGTTTATATATATTTTTGCTTTGAGCTATTTAACCAAATATGTAATTGATTTCCAAAGTGGTCCCAGGTTAGTCTTGGTTAAGTCCTGGTTTAGTCTTTTTCTTACATTTAGTTTAGCTTTGGTCTAGTCCTGGTTTTGTCTTCTTTTAGATCTGATTTGGATCTTAATTAAGTTTTGGTTAAGTCCAGGTTTAGTCTAGTTCTATCCTGGTTCTGTCTAGTTTTAGATCCGGTGTTGGACCTTGTTTTTGTCCTGATTAAGTCCAGGTTTAGATCTGGGTTCTGGGAGTCCTGGCGAAATCATTAGCCTGTTCTAGCGCTTTGATTGTTTTTATACGTTCTTAAAAGCGCTTTTGTAAAAACGTGGTCTCCATGTGCTAGTTCTGTGATCGTAGCCTAACTTCGCACCGCTGCTTGTGTCGCTTGTTTTGTCGCAGGAGGGCCGGGTAAAGGCGGCGGGGAGGACCGGACCGCCAAGTCCAGTGGCCGGGGCGAGGGGCACGAAGAGCGGGGACGAGCGCAGATCCTGGCCGGGACTGGATTCTGCAAGTGGTTCAACGTCCGCATGGGCTTTGGATTTATCTCCATGACCAGCAGCGAAGGGAGCCCCGTGGACCCCCCCATGGATGTTTTCGTCCACCAAGTAAGGCGGTTTAATCTTAATATCAAGCGTTAGAACGTGTGCGTAAAGTGGCCAATTTGAAGAGTGAGCTGGGGTGGAAAGTAGTTAATTACAAAAGCTGAAGTTCGTGTATTTGTGTAGATTTTGAGTAATAGTACCGCTTAAAGTAGATGTTTAACATGTAGCTTCTTGTACTTGTAATAGAGTATAAACTTAGCATGTAATTGTAATTAGTTACATTTAAAATCATAAGAGAGAACAGCACAAAACCCAATTGTCCCTATCCACGGTTGTCTCACTGCTGTATCTGCTCGTTTCTAAGCCTGTAAATTTACATAACAGCTCTGCCTCGCCTGCTGTGATTGGCCAGAGCTCAGAGAATATGCAGATTGTGATTTAAAACAACATAATTTAACTCATAATACGTTAAAATTTAAATGTAACTAGTAGCCTAAATGAGTAGTTTTCCCCCTTTTTTGCATACTTTTTTTTCTTTAGTAAAAGTTAAAAGTACAAATATGGCAACAGTTCTTGTACTTGTTAAGGTAACTTTTTTAGCCAAAGCACTGTATATTGTTAAATATAGGATAGAAGGAACAATATTTTTTAGGGCTGAGTATTTATTTATGACATGGACTTGTGATGGGGACTTTTTTGTAAATAAACAGTAGTTAATAAGGCTTTGAGATGCAGGAAGCACGCTCAAGAGTCAATAGCGTATTGTTGGTGCCTTATTGCTCGAAAATTGTTATGAAATTGCTTTTTGTTTGTGAATGACTAAATTATGAACAAGGGATATGCAATGTTATTGAATGTGTTTGGTCTGATACGAGTTCACTAAGATGCTGTTTCGGTTTATGAAATGCAGTTGTGCATGTACAAGGATATGTTTGCTAGTCAGAATCTATTGGAGCATATTTTTATTGCATGGATGTTATCTGTTATTAAGTCTCGTTGTTGCCAGATTTACACTCCCTGAAAAAATGTGCAAATCATTGCTTTTATGTATTTATATTTGTGAGTAGTGTTGTCACAATACTAAAATTTCAAACTCAATTTTGATACTAAAGAATAGACTTTATACCCGATACCGATTCTGATACCACCATGATAATAAAAAAAAAACATTCTTTATTTAGACATTAGAATGTGACTTTCAACATTAAATGGTAGTACTTTTTTTTACATTCCCATGCAGATCTATATCTGTGTAGTGTCAGTGTCAGTCGTCCAGTAGGTTCCATAGTGGTCCATGGGTGTAAACTGGTCTATGTGTCTTATACTTGTGAAAGATACAGCTCAAGATCATTCTAAAGATATTCAGGAAAGGTTCATTTCTGTCCTGTGAATGTGGCTTTTTCAGTATTGCTATTTGTTCATATGAGTATCTAGTTTCAATACTAGTTTTAGTATCGATTAGTATCTGATTTTCTATACTTTTGACAACCCTATTTGCAAAAGGATTTAACTTTAATATGTAGATTCAGGACTGTCTTGTTGTAGTCCTGGTTTAGCTCCCCTCCTGCTCTTACACCCTCAGTTTTCCCTGTAGCATTGTAAAGGATCTGGAAAAACAAATGATGTAATAATGTATATCTCAACAGTTATTATCAGGAAAAACTGTTTTACAATTTTGAGGCAGAATGAACCGGATTTGCTATTGAAAATTGCTATTGAAATAATGACATTACTTCACATTTGTTTTAGTTTTATAATTGTTTTATTAGGCCTGTCACAATAATCACTATATCAACTTATCGTTATATATGAAAGTTAGAACAATATTATTTAGGGCTCAGTGTTTATCGTGTGTATAATTTCTTTGCAATAATGGGAAGATTTTTGCCATTATATAATAAGGTAAGATTTGAGCTGTAGAAAGTTGAATAAATAACTTCTATGGCTAATTATTAAGTCATTCTGCTGTTTATTTGCTACAGCTCAGGTCTTTTAATGAGACTATATATTTAAAAATAGCTTCACTGGAATAATCTTGCTTTGTGTCAGTGGTGTAAAGTAGTTTCAATATTATCGTTTATCGCAATATATCGTGCTTTAAAATTTGTTATCGTGACAGGCCTATGCTTTAGTCTATATACACACATATAGACAAGTGGGTCAGTATCATTATAACAGGGCTTTTGGTGTCCCCAGTACATTTGCCCACCATGAAAATAATATGAAGTTATTAAGAAATGCTCAGATTTAGTTTTACTTAACAAATATTATCACCAGTCTAGGCCTGTCACGATAACATCGCTGAAGTAAATACAGACGATAAATGATAATACTGAAACTAACGCATGCCGCTGACACAAAAACACAAGAGCAGATTTAAACCACAAAAACTCTTAGGAATCTACAATATTGTTAAAAATCATGGGCTGCAGTAAATAAACAGCAGAATGCACTTTGCTTGTTAATTTGCATCTGTAATGAGTTATAGAAGTTATTAATTCAACCTTTTACAGCTTAAATCTTATCATATAGCCAAAAAATAACGAAAATTGTCCCAGTAGTGCAAAGAAAGTACACACAATAAATACTGACCCCAAAAAATGTTGTTCCAGTTTCATATATTAAACGATGAGTTGATAGATGAGTTGACAGACCTACATCAGTCTTCTAAAATCTATTCTTAGCCATTTAAAATATATTCTTTGTTTTGAAATGTGCATTTGTAGCGCGTGCCGCATACAATTTAGCGAATTTCAATGATAGGAACAATATCAAAACAATTTCAAAACACTTTCTAGTTTTTCTAATTGTTCTCAAGTTATATTTTAATAAGCCTAACACTTTGAGAATTTTAATTTACATTTACACAGAAATTTCAAACGTTCTTTTTCCGTGTCCCCGGGTTTAGCTTGATCAATGTGCCATTCTAACAGCCCGAGGTGTTCATTACAGTAAATTGAAAGTTAAATAGAAAATATATATGATTTAGTTGGGAGCTGGGAGATCTCAAAGGCACATTACTGTTATTTTGTCCCACGTTGTGCTTTTACAGCATGTAGGTTTGTGCAATAAGATTCTGCTGGTGTTTAAAGATGTAATCAGTATATTTCTACATGATGTGGTTATTTAGGGATGTTATAGAGTCGTGTATTTGACAGATTTTCAATGTCTGAATGAATGTATGAATGAATGAAGGTTCTGTTGTCGTCTGATTTAAGGATTCGGTCCTGATTTCCAGAGTAGTCCTTGTTATAGTTAGGCCTGTCACAATAAATACTATATCGACTTAGTGCAGTACATGACAGATGGAACAGTACTTTTTGGGGGTCAGTATTTATCGTGGGTACTTTTTCTTTGTACCAGTCGGACAGTTTTGTACTACGATGAGATTAGAGCTTTTGAGAGTTGAATTATAAACTTCTATGACTCATTTTATATATAAAATAACTACTTAAGTGTTACGTTCTGTCATTTATTTGTTGCAGCTCATATATTTTTAACAGTATTGTACATTTTGAATACGTTTTTGGGGGATATTTCTGTTTTATGGTTTGGTTTCAATATTATCGTTTATCGTCTATATTTACTTCAGAAGTATATTGCACTTCAAAATTTGTTATCGTGACAGGCCTAGTTATAGTCTTGGTTTAGCCTTGTTTTAGACCTAGTTTGGAACCAGATTCAGTCTTGGTTAAGTTCTGATTCAGTCTTGTTTTCGTCCTGGTTTAGTCTTGTTGTAGTCCTGGTTTAGTCTTGTTTTAGACCTGGTTTAGTCTTGTTTTAGTCCTGGTTTAGTCTTGTTTTAGACCTGGTTTAGTCTTGTTTTAGTCCTGGTTTAGTCTTACTTTAGACCTGGTTTGGCCTTGTTTTAGTCCTGGTTTAGTCCTGGTTTTGATCTTGTTTTAGTCTTTGTTTTAGTCCTGGTTTAGTCCTGGCTTAGTCTTGTTTTATTCCTGGTTTAGTCTTGTTTTAGTCCTTGTTTTAGACCTGGTTTAATTTTAGACTTGGTTTTGACCTTGTTTTTGTTCTCATTTAATCCCGTTTTGATTTAATTTTTGAGTATGGATAAAGTAATAATGTTTCATTGCTTGGATTAGAAATATTAACACATTAACATCATACTATTCAAACAGGGCTGAACAGTTTGGAAAAATATCTAATTTCAATTCTTCAGATAAGCATCGCAACAACAGTTACAATTAGATTTGCAGATGTTTTAATAAAAGGATCCTGTTCAAAGTTCACATTTTAAACACGTCCAGGAGAATTGACAAAAGACTGAAAAAACTGACAAACTAATGCAAGAGTCACATTTCAGAACATGTTTGTACAGATCTAAACTACAGGGTTAGATGTTTTTAGACAGAATAAGTCAGGAGATTTTGCTAATTGCATCCATTCAAATTGATTGACTGGCTCTACGGGCTAGTGCAGGTTTATTTCCCTCCTCCCTCCCTTTCTTCTCCTCCCTCT